>MU269989.1:17902015-17907015 GCA_021432705.1 Caranx ignobilis
TGACTCTTCCTCCAGCAACAGCCCCTCCCCCACAGAGTCAGGAGGTGTCATCACTTTATTGATTGATCGATTCCTGTGTAAAGTCTGTCAGCTACAGCTTTTCAAAATAAAAGTCCGACTTCACGCTTTAATTTGCTTTTGTTTTGTTGAAATATTAAAATTGACATAAATCTATAGAATTTGACAGCCCCCCCCCCCCCCCCCCTCCTCCCCCAGTACAGACTGGTGTAACCTGCAGTAACACCAGTCGACCTGCCACCAGCCGTCATCAGGCAGCTCACTGAAGGTTACTGCTGATGTGACCTGCAGCCTCTTCAAACTCCACTCGGAATCCTAAACAATGTGGAAGCTCTGCCCCCCCCCCCACCCACACACCTAAACCCCCTACACCCCTACCCCCCTACCCCTCCTGCACCCCCCCTGCAGAAACTGTAAGTCGACCTCCAGAGAGCTGGAGAATCCCCGCCTGAGGAACCCTCCAACCGTCACTGTGTCTGTATTTGAAAGAGTCTGCATTGAAACCACGGGGGGAGGGGGGGGGGGGGGGGGGCACCTCCCTGCACCTGGCTCCTCAGGTGAGACACACACCCACTCACTGATTGGCTGAGCTCTAAACCGTCCTCACAGCTCACAACAGAACAAGACCAGCTGTCAAACATCTGGATCCGTCTGGTGCTGCACCAAACATCTGGAGAAACCAGAACCAGAACCGACTCAACACAAACACACACACACACACACACAAAAGCTGTGTCACAACTGTACATTTCAAAGTAAAACCATCTACACACACCTGAGCAGGTGTAAACAGGAAGTAGGAAGTCGTCAACGAGCGCAGTGACACTGTGATCCATGATCATGTTGTCGAGTCCGACGAGCCAATCAGGAGCCAGCGTGGGCGTGTGTCAGACAGAGAAGCTAAAACTAAGATACAACCGTAGATTTTTCAAAATAAAACCCAACGGTTTCAAACACTGTCAGTGTTTCTGGGAGCTTTAATGTGGAGGGAACGAAGGCTCAGACACACACCGAGCAGCAGAGGTGTCAACATGTGGAACAGCTGGAAGCCTCCACACATCTGGACACGGCGGACAGGAAGACATACATCTGTGTGTGTCTGAGCAGAACAGACCCACTCCTCTGTCTCGTCATGTTTTCCACTGGTCCCATCTCGACGGAAAGAGGATGCTGACTGACGGGGTGGTTCTCAGTGTGTGTGTGTGTGTGTGTGTGTGTGTGTGTGTGAGACAGCTTCATGATAGCAGAGTGTGTTTTATCTACAGAGCCCGACTGAAGCTCCGATCATGTGACCAGACGTTTGGCACCTTCTCTTTAGGATGAAGACGGGCGGCACGTCCAGGCTGCTACTTCTGTCTGACTACATTTCCCTCGGCTGCTATTTTGAACGCGTGTTCCCTCCTCACTTCTTGTTTCTGGATCTGATCTGCTGCTTCCTGCCGGAGACGAGGAGATCTCCCTCGCCGCTCTTTCAGATCACGCTCTAAGGTTTTGTCACCGAGAGCTGAAGGAGCTCAGAGAAATGAAAGACAAACAGCAGCGACCAAACATCACCCTGCTGTCCAAAACAAACACACACACACACACACACACACATCCTGGTGCTTCCTCCCCCCTGACAAACACACACTCCAGGTTTCAGAGAGACAGAGCCGGGGGCCCCAGCCTGCGAGGCCCCCGGAGGTGAGAGGGGGTTGTTACCGTCAGTGCTCCTCCGTTCATGCTCTCCGTGCTGGACTGGGACAGCACCGTCCTCCTGCTGCGGTGGAGGGACTGCTGGTGCTGGGGCTTCCCCACCGGCGTAGACGTGGTCCCCCCGTCCCTCCTGGAGAAGATCCCGCTGAAGAAAGCGAACCAGACGCCTCTCGCTGGAGCGGCCGCCCCCTCCCCGCAGCAGGAGGAAGCCCCTCCTGAGCCGTCCCTTCTCGGCGCCAGCCGCAGCAGGTCGCTGTTGTCCAGGGTGCGGTTCTTGTTGCCCCGGGCCCTTCCCAGCGGCTCAGCTCCGACATGGGTCCGTCTTGGTTGAGGACGGCTCCCCCACCTCCAGAGTCCGCTCTTCTCCCGGGTCAGGTCTCTGTGGCGTGGGGCCCGGGGGGCCCGGGGCGGCTCCGGGTCCTTCTGGCCCCCGTCGATGCAGCCGGAGCTGCTGTGGTGTTTGTCCTTGGACAGCGCCCGCAGCCCAGCAGCTCGCCACCCGTCCAGTGCCTGAAGCTGAAGCTGCGGCGCAGGAGGCCGGCGGAGCTTCAGCGGGGGCGTCTCAGGAGACGAGGCCTTGGCTGGTTTCCCGTTGCTCCTGGAGTGGGACATCCTCCCCTCGGTGGGGGCGGAGGCTCAGAGCTCCTCTCCTCATGCTCCTGGCCTTCAGCAGCCTCTTCCTGCTGGAGACGCTGCCGTTCTCCACAGCAGCGTCGGCCGGTGCGGCCGCAGCCTGCGCCTCTCCTCAGGCTTCGGCGGCTCCTCTGCGTTCCTGCTGCCCGCTCTCCGGGCTCTGAGGAGAACCCCCCTCTGACACGGGCTGGTGGCCTGCTCCTTCAGCTCCTTCTGCAGCTGCTGCTGCTTCCTGGAGACCTTCAGCCTGCCCAGCTCCAGCTGACCTGTGCTGACGTCCTGAAGTTCCTCATGTAGCCGTGGGGAGGACGTGAAGTCGTCCGACTCGTCCTCCACCTCCTTCAGCTGCTCCAGCAGACCTCCACGCTGCTGCTGCTCCACCGAGCCCTCACGACGGAAGGCACCCACCTTGGGGTTCTCCGCCCTCGGGGGGCCCGCCCCCCGCCCGTCGTCCAGACTTTCTCTCTTCACCAAGGGGAGGGAGATGCGGTAGACGGTCTTCCTCTGAGGCGTGCCCCTCTCCATCCTGTCAGAGCAGCTGCTGTCCAGGAGGTACATCCCTGACCAGCTCCTCAGACGCTCCTCAGCTCCTCAGCTCCTCAGCAGGAACTTCACCCTCGGCCTGGACTTATGGAACTTTAATAATCCACCTGAATGAGAGCCAGGCTCCTCTATAACATGTCAGTGTAGCGGTGAGATGCAGCTTGTTGTGGCTCCTCTGTGGACTGACCTCCGGCTTCACGTCCACACGAACGCGTGAATTCACTGGAGCCGCTGGAGCAGCAGCAGAGGAAGCGGCTCCTCTCTCATCCAGATGTGCAAACAGCGCGGACTTTGACGCAGGAAACACATTCCGGGTTCATCCAGCGGAATTTCAAACTGGCAGCAAATGCAACAAACAGGCAGCGCCGCTCCGCTCCGCGCCGCGCCGCTCCCCGGGCTCTCAGCGCCGCTCTGTCCGGAACACCGACGCGACCCTCGGCGTGAAAAACAAAACAACACTTTCCTGGCCGGACGGTCCTCAGCGCGGGGACTCCTCCAGCGGGAGTCCCGCGGTCAGCTCTGGATCCTGCTCCGGGTTCCGCGTCTCCATTACTGCGAACTAACCCGCGGGGTAAATATTATTCTAGAGCCGCGTCCGGACGGTGCCAGTGCGTCGTCTCCCATTGTGTGCGCTCATCCCCCGCAGCGCCGCCAGCAGCAGCGGCGGCGGCAGCAGCGGCAGCGTCCTCCGCCTCCAGCGGCTCTATTGTGACTGAAATGTGTCGGAGCAGAGAGCGGAGCACCGGGCCTGCCCTCCCCGGCTCTGCTGCTGCGATCTCTCCGGCTTCAGCCCCCCCCTCACAGCGACACAAGGCTCGGCAGCCGCGGTCCCGTTCCCTCCTCCGGTGCTCTCTCCCTCTCTCTCTCGGCTCCACACACCGACACCGACCGACCACAGCAGCACCGGAGGGCGGGGAAACACGGAGCGGAGTCCCGCGCAGACTGGATCAGGATCTCATCCAGTGTTTATTGACTTAATATCTGACGGGACAGTCAGAGGATGAGCTTCCGGTGAAATGGAACAGATGTATCGATTACGTATCTGTAATATTGTCATAGATAGACTGTGGCTTTTAGGATCAAGTTATGACGTCACACCGATGAATATTCAATAGACAGAGATGACGACACAACTTTACCGCATGTCGTGAAACGTGTGGTCACATGATCCCGGAGTCACGTTCCTGATCAACCGTCTGTCTCTGTGTAACACCCAGACTGACGTCAGACTGATCAATATGAATCATGCGCAGCCGCTGATCGATTATTGGAAGAGTTGCTGATGAATGTTCCCTCATCATGAATCAGCTCCACTCAGCATCTTCGTATGTAGGTCAGCAGGACACCTCCGGCTCCACCTCCACCATCCAGGCCCTGTTTACCTTCTGCCTGGTGTCTGTGATGGAGGCGGAGCTTCGCCCTCCTCCTCCCTGTCACTCAAGTTCTTTAAAGCCTCCCCGGGGCAGCAATGGAGGCTCACACACACCCTCAGACCAACATCTGCCCCAGCTGGGAGCTCAGGATCTCTTCACCTGAGTGGATGGAGCTGCAGGAACACACCTGCTCACCTGGTCCAGGTGAGATGTGTGTGTGTGTGTGTGAGAGAGAGAGAGGGGAGGGGGAAGAGTTAAAGTGTGACACAACATCCAAGTTTCCTCCTCAGGAATCATCCGCACACCTTCTTCTTCTTCTGCACAAACAGGACGACACTTCAGCATCATCAGCCTGAGACACGGTCGCCATGGAAACAGACGCTGAGCTTATTTCAGACCCAAACTGAGCGATGATATTATTGATCATCTATCCTGAAGTTCACGTGTTAGATTCACTGACGTCATGGGGCTCTTGTCTTTTTCATTGACGACCGATCAGTAATAAATGAGAGGATCATGTGATCGTCCGTCTGCTTCCTGTGAAATATTTAAGGTGGACGTAGAAAGTGACGACTCGTCACTTCGTCTCTTTGATCAACGCCGACGTTCAAATCCTTCGAAGTGGAGACTCGTCCTCTCAGCACTTCCTTTCATCCTCTCCCTCCATCTCTGAAGTGTCTCCCTTCATCTCAGGAGGAGGAGGAGGAGGAGGAGGAGGAGGAGGAGGAGGAGGTGGTG
>MU269989.1:17909515-17987015 GCA_021432705.1 Caranx ignobilis
GACAGTTTACACAGGAGGAGAAAATGAAGAGGAGGAGGAGGAGGAGGAGGAGGAGGAGGAAACAAAGGAAAGAAAAGAAGAGGAGGAAAGAGGAAAGAAAGAAAAAGAGGAGGAGCGACAAGAAAAAAGAAAAGAAAAGTGGAGGAAAGGGAAACGGATGAAAAGACAAGAAGAAAAAAAGAGAAGAACAGAAGAGAGGAGGAGAAGACTCTGCCCTGCCCCACCCTGTGTTCCAGACTCAGGGCTGTTGCCATGGCGACTGGTCGGGGGGCTGCATGGCTGGGTTGGCACTAGATGGGTCTGAGTGTGTGTGTGTGTGTGTGTGTGTGTGTGTGTGTGTGTGTGTGTGTGTGTGTGTGTCTTATCTAAACACAACAACAATAACAACAAACTTTATTTAAAATCAATGGATTTTCAAGAACCGGTGATTCACTTATAATCAATAACATCAGTTATTGATTAGACGTTTCATTCATATTTTCACACTGTTCATCTTTGACACAGTCCTGCTGCTGAACAACAGACAGAAGCTGCAGCAGAGCGTTTTGATCGGATATTGATCAGAGAAAATGTGACGAACGTATTGATCGACACTGATAAGAGCCTCCACCTCCTCCCAGCTCCGCTGCAGCACAGATGGAGGTCGTTAGGAGCTCATGAATATGTGACAACAAGGACGACATCACCACACACACACACACACACACACACACACAGAGTGTAGGTAGGACAGCTGATGTCCAAAATCCCACGAGAGTCCAGACTGAACACAAACTAAGACACACACGATATGCAAAAATTACCCCCCCCCCCCCCCCCCCCCACCCCCCCCCCCCCACCCCCCCCCCCCCCCCCCCCCCCCCCCCCCCCACACACACACACACACACTCTCTCTCTGCTGTTGTCTAATCCCTGGCTACAATAGGAACCAGATGCTCGGCTGCAGACGGAGCTGAAGTAACGCTGCGTTAAAATGAGGCGGCTGATTGGTCGAGAGCCAGGAAGTGAAGAGCAGGGGGAGGAGGGAGGAGGAGCTGCAGGACGAGGGGGGGGGGGGGGGTAATAACTCAGACAGTAGGTGAGCTGACCCTCACTGGCCACCATACGCAAAGCTGCTTCAGCGCAGTCTCCTCCTCCCAGCAGCTGTGTGAGGGGCGGGCTCATGTCACACTGACCCTTGACCTCTGACCTTGAAATGAGGTTGTTCTTGACTGAATAAATGATAAGAGAGCGTCGGTGCCAAATATGAGACATGACGAGGTCACCGCATGTTACATTCACAAGGCCCGACTGTCTATGAGGTCACTATGACCTCTGACCTTTGACCTCAAGCCTCTTAAAGTGAACCTTGGAGAGCAGGTGGACGCTCTGACCAAAGAAACTGTCTCCAGGTGAGTCTGAGCAACAGAAACAGGACCAGAGGCATCAGTCAGTCGAGATATAATCAATGACCGATAACTGATCTATAATCAATAAGCGGCCTCCAGCAGCAGCAACACACAGCTCAGTGTAAACACAAACACCAGATCAGAGCGTGTGTGTTCAGCATCAGGAAAGATCTGACACCAAGAATGTCACAGGAAGTGAGTGTGTGTGTGAGTGTGTGTGGAGGGGGGGTCATGGTGACAACACATGTGTGCACACACACACACACACACACACACACACACACACCCAGAGACATCATTAGAGAGCAAAGAGAGGGAGGCATTAATTATTCAGAGCCTGTGAAGAGTCCCGTGTGTGTGTGTGTGTGTGTGTGTGTGTGTGTGTGTGTGTGTGTGTGTGTGTGTCTGTGTGTGTGTGTGTGTGTGTGTGTGTGTTGTCTCGTCACTTCCTGCTCTGGATTCACATCAACGATAAAATCATCAGGTGTCGAACCAATGAAACGTCACAAACACACACAGACTGGAGTTCGCTGTGTGGAGCTGGATCCGACAGCAACACACACACACACACACACACGCACACACACACACACACACACAGAACCGCAACCACCCCCACACACACACAGAAAATTCCCAGCATTCCTGCCATTGTGCCCAGACCACAGCTCACTGCTGCCCCCTGCTGTGGAGCATCCAGCTGTGCAGCTGCAGATCATTAGGTTACACATCACATGTATCACATGTGTCACATCATGTATCACATCATGTATCACATGTATCACATGTATCACATCATGTATCACATCATGTGTCACATCATGTATCACATCATGTATCACATCATGTGTCACATGTATCACATGTGTCACATGTATCACATGTGTCACATGTATCACATGTGTCACATGTATCACATGTATCACCAGCTCCATGTCATTGATCCTTCACGTCCACGTCATTATTAAATGTATAAACCTTCATTTTCTGGAACAAACGTGTTTCATCACATCATTTTGTTCTTTCTCTACATTTTTACTCCTGATTTAGTTTCCTGTCTGTCACCCTGATACATGTCCATGTCCAATGTCCATGTCCATGTCCATGTCCATGTCCAATGTCCATGTCCATGTCCATGTCCATAAAACGTCCACACTGATGAATGAATCAAGTTCTGCCTTGCCTCTTAAACACACACACACTGAGACGGTGTGTGTGCAGTTCCAGTGTGTGTCCTGCAGGGGGCGCTGCAGCTCAGACAAACACACACACTGGGTCAGGTTCCACTGAGCTGGTTAATGTTTGATGAGCCTGTGTTTATTTACTGTGACCTGGACTCTCACAAGGTGAAACACTGCAGCTGCTGACACATCAACTGCTCGCTGACTACAGCTCCCACAATGCACCGCAACAACCCCACACACACACACACACACACACACACACACACACAGACAAAAGAACATATGGGTGGTTACGAGAGCCAAATGTCCAATGGAGGTTTTCAATAGGAATTTACATGAATTAAAAACTGAAGCAGGACGAGGCTTGTTCAGAGAACACACACACACACACACACACACACACACACACACACACACACACACACACACACACACACCTACACACACACACACACACACACACACACACAGACAAGCCCACAGGAATGAATGCTAATGTGCAGAGACACAGAATCACAGTAACAGCCGTGAGCCACACACACACACACACACACACACACACACACACTCAAATATTAAGGGGAAGCACACACACACACACACACACACACACACACACACACACACACACACACACACACTCAAATATTAAGGGGAAGCACACACACACACACACACACACACACACACACACACTCAAATATTAAGGGAAGCACACACACACACACACACACACACACACACACACATTTAGTTCCCGCCCCCAGCTCTCTCTCTCTCTCTGAGTCCGTAGAGCTCCTCACTGAGCTCAGTCACCTGTACACAGGTGAGAGCCAGGCGTGAACCTGAGCTCCGACCAATCAGAGGCCAGCGACAGACCTCCTGCCTTCAGCAGCAGAGCCCATCACTTGATTAGGGATTAATCTGATTGATTAGTTTCTTATCGTAAAGGTGATGTGTGTGTGTGTGTGTGTGTGTGTGTGTGTGTGTGTGTGTGATCACTGATGTTGTCACTGCTGCTGTTGATGACATCACAGTCAGTGTGGGCTGATGTTCCAGATGTGCAGAGCCTGGTCCTGTTCGTGGTGCGTTCACTGTCCCCTCCTGCAGGAATTCGGGGCTTCCCCCTCACGCTGCCTTCAGACACAGCACTCATTTTTCTCCCACAATGCTTTGTTCGAGGAGACGTGCTCGTCTCCTTTCCTTGTTTCCTCTGACCTCGTCTCCTCACATCCTTCCTCTTCCTCTCTCTCACTTTGTCCCTCATTCGGTTTTAATCCTCTCAGTCTCCTCCTCCTCCTCCTCCTCCTCTTCTTCCCTCTCTCCAGCCTCCTCCTCCTCCTCCTCTTCCCTCTCTCCAGCCTCCTCCTCCTCCTCCTCCTCTTCCCTCTCTCCAGTCTTCTCCTCCTCCTCTCCAGCCTCCTCCTCCTCCTCTGTCCATCCTGCTCCAGCACAGTTTAAAATCAATTCATCAATAATCTATCAAACATTTCTTCTTTACCTTTCATTATTTTTTCAAATCATACGCTGAATTTTCAAAATAAAACTTCCTGTCACTGCTGTTTCGTGTTGGAGCAGGGGGGGGCGGGGTTAAGGGGCGGGCTGACACAGAAACACACAGAAGACAGATGGCGTCCTGATCCAGAGACGTCTGAAGAAAGCGAGGGGACGATTGATCCCTTAGCGAAGGACAGATGGACACAGCGTCACCGTCAATCTGCTGTATGAGCCTCTGAGGCCACCGTCGCCTCTGGAGCATGACTCAGCAGGTGGCCTCTGGAGCATGACTCAGCAGGTAGCCTGTGGAGCATGACTCAGCAGGTCTCAGCTTTGTCTCTGTCCACACCAGCACACAGCAATAAAGATTTGTGTCCCACTAACGACCTCCATGTTGTTTTTCTTTCTGTTTCCACCTGTCAGTAATGAAGCACTTCCTGTTGGACGCCAGGTGAGCTCACCTGCTGCTGCAGCCTCTCGCTGACAGCACGCACACGCCAGTGACCAGCAGCGTGAATGAGGGACGGTGGGTCGTCCGTGTTCTGCTCTGAGCGGCCTGATATTCATCAGCAGTAAATCATTCATGTGTGAGGCGGCGAGGCCTTCAGGCGCCGCAGAGCATCTGCTCCGAGGAGCTCAGAACCAGGGGGGCGCCCGGGCCCGCGCCCCCGTCCTCCACGCCCGACGCCGGCAGGAAGTGACATCATCCACCCCCACTCCCAGGAGAGAGAGGGAGATGTTCTGCCGCTGTGGCGTCGGTGCCAGCGACACGCTCGGAGCTGGAGCATTGTTACAGCAGGAAGTCACAGACTATTTTTATACCTGCAGCAGATCTGAGATCTGAGCCCCATTGTTGTGGTCCCTGTCTGTGGGGGGGGGGGGGGGGGGCTGCAGCTGGACCCCACAGCTGCTCAGACCACATCAGATCTCATGTTCAGTGACTTTGATTCAAATGCTGTGTTTGAAATGAAGTCAAACATGAAGGTATGATGAGCTGATCCAGTCCCTGCTGACTCTCCACTCAGCCAAGTATTGATCCTGTTATTGATCCCAGAGACGTTCAGGTCTCACTCTGCTGCTGAGATCAGACTCGTGACCAGGAACAGAGACCAGGACTGAGGATCTGGACCTGAAACCAGACTGTCCGTTCTCCCACCACACGCTCGGTCTGATCCTCCACTGTTTGTTTTCACTTTCTGCTCCGTCACCTGAGCTCAGACTCTGATTCAGCGCTCGACTCACGTTACAACACAAACACTCCCCACAGTCGACGGCGAAATGTCCCACGCTCCAACGTCAACAGCGAACGTGACAGAGGAAACAGGAGTGAAGTCAGGAGGACGCAGCTGGAGACCCTGCGACAGCTTCCTGCTTCTTCACCTCCGCTCACGACCAGCACCATTAAAGCAGTGGAGCTGCAGGCGAGATGTTCAAGGGCCGCAGGAAAACTCAGCGTTATCAGCCATCGCACAGTCTCTGCAGGCGTCCACGTCTCACCTGAGGCTGCAGATCAATACTTGCCGTCTGTGTTTCAATCACCACTTCAACACAAAGCTCAGAGTTTCCTTCAGCATCAGAGGTCACGACCCCGAGTCCTCGGGGAGGAAACGGAGCTGTGACGGAACCGGACGGACCGGTCGCAGCTCGCCGGCTCAGGTGTCAACTTTCTGTCAGAGCGGCGGGAAAAAACAAGTTCAGTCCCAGGACGAAGTGAAGAGTTTAAACTTCTGATTTCTATTGATCAAGTGATCAGAAGTGATCTGAGCTGGATGAGTGAACAATCTGGACACACTGTGCCCCGGACAGAGCTGATATTCAACAGCCAATAATCAGTATTGATCTGACCTGCAGGTGCAACACGACATCAGAGTGTGTGTGTGTGTGTGTGTGTGTGAAATGTTTGATGTAGGTTTTTATGGCTCATATTTTTCTGATGCGCTCAGTTACTGTGAGTCAGCGCTGAGTCACTGTGACCTCTGACCTCCAACTCTGAAGAGCAGGAAGTGGGGGGGGACACGCCAAAAACATAGAAGAAGAAGAAGAAGAAGACACACTGGTCCAAACTGGAACGAAGGGAGAGAGGGAGACGTCAGCCAATCAGCAGCGAGATGCCAAACCAAAATTAGCAGCAAGGCCTGAAGCTCTGCATTATTCACACACAATGACCCATTAACGGGGGGGGGGGGGGGGGGTAGAGGAGGGGGAGGAGGAGGAGGGTGAGGGGGGAGAGTGACAGATAAACTACACACACACACATGAAAACAGAATCACTTCCCCGATGGCGTCTCAGGTTACTTCCTGTTTATCAGCTCACATGAAACATTAACCATTTATGCTTCATGAGTTCACTACGACTTCGACCTTTGACCTCCACGACACAATCAGTGCGTCCTTGTGTTCTTGTGACACTGATGCAAAACAAGACGAAGCTCCGTTCAAGTCTCACATCAACAGGACGGAGACCACCTGAAAACAACATGGCCGCCCGCCGCTGAGTTTTACAGGTTTAAAACTAAGATGCTGTTTCACTTCCTGGAAACATGTGACATCACTGACATGCCACTACACTTCCTGCAATGGCTCCGACTTCACAATAAAAGCATCATATAAAAGACTAAATATAGGACAATGAAACCCTCTGACAGACGAGTGTATTGTTTACAAGTCTTAGTCTGTGTGTGTGTGTGTGTGTGTGTGTGTGTGTGTGTGTGTGTGTGTGTGTGTGTGTGTCCTCAAACTGAAGGATTAAGACAGACAGTGGGTCTCAGCAGGGTGTCCACCATGACACAGATTAGACGTCAGCGTCCACAGATCTGTCTGCTCCACTCGGGACAACAACACAACCCTGGAAGACTGTCTGGGACTTTCACATTAAAAGCACAAGGATCAAAAAGAAAGGTGGAGCTCCGGTGTCAGTGAATGCACCGTCTCCGTGACCGTGTCAACAAACTGCAGCAGAACAAGGTTTTCACTTCGTCTCCACGGCGATTTCAACCTGTGACGACGATGACGACATGATGATGATGATGATGGGGACTCAGTTCTTCCTCTGTGGTGTTTTCTCTGGCGCAGCAGTGAGGCTGTGATTACAGGAGGGAAAGGTCACGACCCTGAACTGATGAAAGGACGGAGTGTATTTCAGTAAGAGGCCTGTCATCTGTCTCCGCCTGTGTGTGTGTGTGTGTGTGTGTGTGTGTGTGTGTGTGTGTGTTTCACATTGAAGCTGGATTTAAACACAGACAGTGAAATTCGAGAGTGGTTTCAAAATAAAAGCATAAACATCTTTGGAGGGTTTCCATGGTTATTTTAAAAAGGAAAAGTTCCACACTTTGGTAAAAGAGACGAGGACGGACAGGAAGCGGCTCGGCTCGGGACACGTCCGTCTCGGAGCGGCGGTGTTTACAGGAGCCGTCGTCTGCTACTGCAGCTCCATTAAAGTGAGACCACACACGTACTGACTGTGAGCGGTTGTGTAATGACGGCTCTGTCGTCCTCAGGCTGTCGTTAACTGAGATTACCGGCTTAAAGTGCCGCGTCTCCGTCCTCGCCATCACTCCTACACAATAAAAGTCCTCTGGCTGCACTTCCTCTCACAGGGCAGAGCGAGGAAAACACTCCTCTGTTAGAGTGCAGCCAGCTCCACTTCACTAATGGATCACTGCGGCACATTTACCCAGAGGTCCCTGCTGCAGCATCATCATCATCATCATCATCATCTGCATGGGCGGCACATGGAGTCAGAGTGTGGTCTGTATTTTTAGCAGCATCGCTCACAGGTGAACGAGTCCAACGACAACAACAACAACACTACAACATGTGTGTGTGTGTGTGTGTGGTTCAGTCAGGTGTCCACACAGCATTTCATTTAATGTTCAATATCATCATCACATTAATGCCCACAGATCAATCGATCAATCAGCTGACATACACACACACATACACACACATATACACAGCAAAACTGAAACGTCCCAACGACCCTGAATGCGTCTCATCTGTGCTCCATCGTTTCCATCATGTGCAACTGAACCTGCAGCAGGTGTTTTCCTGTCTGTGCATCTCGTCTCCATGGCGACGGCCACAGAGCCCCTCTGTACAGGGACAGTGACAGTGACAGTGACAGCAGCTCGTCTGACTCTGTTCAGGTGTTCAATGTGACCTCATCCCAGAGTGACGGTGACGTGATGACACTGCTGCACACGCACACACACACACACACACACACACACACACACACACACACTCACACACACACACACACACGCTTCCTGTGCAGACTGATCGATGTGCCTGGACCTGCTGCTCAGCCTGAGGACAAACGCTGAAACGTCCCACGGACTTAAAGCTGCCTCACACACTTTATATATTAATGCACACACACACACACACACACACACACACACACACACACACAGTGATATTCAGGGTCCAGATTAGAGCAGCCTCCGCCTCTAATCTCACTCTGCAGCAGATTAGAAGAAGCTGGGAAAGTTGTGCTCTGCAGTCGGTGCCACAGTTTCCAGTCTCGCTGGGAACGACCTCTGACCTCTGCACACGCCGCTGTGACCTCCGACTGAACACACAACACGACTGACTGAACCTCCGTCACCGTGGCAACAGAACCAGCTCCATCACACCTGAACACTCTGCTCTCACAGCAACAGATCGATTCGACGCTGAGTTTTCCCGACTTCTCTGCCGGAGCCTGAATCAGCCTCAGGTGACTGATCATCTACAGCACAGTCGGAGGAATCACCATCACTTCTGATCAATATTCACCGATAAATCAGCTCCTATTGGGCCCAGCGCACCACTGAGAGACGAGAGCAGACGAGGACAGGACGTCAGCGTTTGGCCCTAATCTGGTGCAGTCAGCATGGGTGAGGAGGGGGAGGGGGGGAGGGCTGGGGGGCTGTGGACAAAAGGTGCAGAGATGTCAGTGTAATTTCTCCGGACAGAGTTTTGTGCTGGCAGCGCTGACGGTTACATAACGACTAAAACCCTCGTTTAAAAGCATCATCCCCCCCCCCCCCCCCCTCTTCTTCCTCTTCTTCTTCCTCTTCTTCTGTTCTCTCTGTTTTCACTCAACGTCAATCAGCTGCTGCGTTGTGTTGCGTAATCACTCTGTGGCCTCATGAGGCTCAACCTCACAGCTCTGATCACCAACAAACAAACATCAGTCACACCTGAGTCTGCTTTTACTTTGAAAGGGAGGAAGTGGCACAGCTGGAGGTCTGATTCAAGCTCAGGTGGATGAAAACATTCAGATACAATATAGATATACTATACAATAATGATGTCATCAATAACCTGCCTATAGACAAACTGATTAGACACCTGTCAGTCACTTCCTGTCGGCCCTGAAGGTCTGAAACCTGAGTGTGTGTGTGTGTGTGTGTGTGTGTGTGTGTGTGTGTGTTCTCCTGACTCCTGATGAATGACGGAGCGTCAGTGAACAAACAAATGCACCGAGGGCAGCAGGAGGGCTAAGTGGGTCAGACGGTGCGTTCACTGACTGTCGGCTGGAGCGCTGGCAAAAACGAGACAAAAGCTGCAGCGTCGCACAAAAGACTGGAACGACTGAGTCACCGGAGAAACAGCTGATAAAGAGACGGAGGCTCCGGCCTCTTGTTCCCTGCTCCCCCTGCTCCCCCTGCTCCCCCTGCTCCACCTGCTCCACCTGCTCCACCGGGTTCTGCTGGGTTCTGCTGGGTTCTGCTCTGCATCTTCAAACCGTGTTGACAGGTTAAACTAATGTTTACAGGTGCAGGTGACTTTGTCCAGTGTAACGTAAACGTCCTGAAGAAACACAGACGCACAGAAAACCCATGTTTTACCCAGACCTTGAACTCAGCACAGATTTAAAAGTGTAGTAAATGATACACACAAACTGATCTGATGTCATTGATTCCCACTGTGTTTGTGTCTACGGTGGCCCTGAAGGACAAAACACACAACACAGTACTGATGTTTCCAGGGGACGCAGTAAAGTGACGGACCAGACTGAGGACGGAGTTTGTTTGTAAACTGAACACAGTCAGACTCAGTGGGTCAGAGTCACCTGGTCACCTGACCTACATCCATCCTCCTACACACCTGACAGGTAGGCAGGCCCGGGTCACAGCGCCGTGACTGGGCCGTGACTGGGCCGTGACTGGGCCGCGACTGGGCCGCGACTGGGCCGTGACTGGGCCGTGACTGGGCCGAGTGGTGACCAGCTGCTCCTCTAACATCAGAGAGTGTGATGGTCTCTTCATCTGCACGTATTTACATAACAACACAGAGGAAGAGGACGGTTGTGTAACGTGACATGAATGTGAGTGACACATCCAGATGTGCACTGAGGGGAGGGAGAGGGGAGAGGGTGAGAGGGAGGGAGAGAGAGAGAGAGGGAGAGAGAGGGAGAGAGAGGAGGAAGAGAGAGAGAGAGGGAGAGAGAGGAGAGAGAGAGGTAAAGAGGGAGAGGGAGAGATGGAGATGGAGAGAGAGGGGAAAGAAAGAGAGAGATGGAGAGGGAGAGAGGGACATGGAGAGAGGGAGGGTGAGAGAGGGAGGTAAAGAGGGTGAGGGAGAGATGGAGAGAGAGGGAGGCAGAGGGAGGATGACGGCTGTGCTGCTGCTGTTCTGGGTCATTTCCAGCACGAAGCAGAGAGAGAGTGAGTCACCGAGCGCTGGAGGATTCAGGAAAAATGCAAACGAGGAGGAAGAGCGAGTCACCACGGCGACCGATGAGCGGCGTCGCTCAGACAGATGTGCGGCCGCGACAGCCGAGAAAACATCTGGGCCACAACAACAAACCCTGCTCCAGTTAAACAGGAAGTAGAAAAACATCAGAACCTGAGTTTGCTGGCCGTCTGAGACAGGAAGCACCCAAACCTTCACAATAAGAGCCCGTGTTCAAAGTTCAGCTCTTCAGTCGTCAGCATCATTCGGTTCATAAACAGATGCAGATGTTTCATTTGAGTGTCACTGTCAGATTATTGACCAGACCTTCATCACACACACACACACACACACACACACACACACACACACACACACACACACACACACACACCTCGTCCTCCTCCTCGTCATCATGTGAGCCTGAGGCCTGAACAGAAATAGATCTCCACTTCACAGCTAATTGAATAAAACCTGCAGTTCAGTCTCAGTCTCTAACACCGACCGTGTGACTCTTTAAACGCACGCTGGAATCGAACCAGCGACCTCCTGCAGCATCGCCGCCTGTCTCAGGCCCTGATGTTGTCAGAATCGGACGTTTGGCTGCATGTCTCCAACTCGTCTGTTGCCTTGACAACAGAGACAGAAAGACACATCAACGACAGCTTAGTTAACATCAGAGACAGGAAACTAGAGCAAGCGAGACGAGAGACGAGAGCAGGTCCACACAGAGTCTGGATCCTGAACGCAGCCTCACACAGGTGCACCTGTCCACAGGTGGGTGATGATGACAGCAGGGGGGAGACAGTGGAGCATGTGACGCTGCTGTACAACACACCACAGCAGCTTCATCTGCAGCTTCACCACAACACACACAGCCAACTCAACAGGAAGTCGTGAACTCATCACCATATTTGGTCATGACAACACACCTGTTTACATCTGATCTGCAGGTGGTCAATCCCTCAGAACACAAATCAGAAATCTGATCAAACTGCAGCTCATCACCTGTAAACACAGAGACACACCACAGCTCTCATCTGTGCCCCCCCCCCACCATCTGCCACATCCAATACCGATAATCAATACTGGATCAATACGGCTGTTTACCAAAACATGACGTATGAACAGTTCAGGACATCCAGGTAATCGAACCTACAACATCTGTACCCCCCCCCCCCCCCACACAACACACACCACACGCACACGCACCGGGGTCAGGTCCTACCTTCGATGGCGATGACATGCTCCCGGATCTGGTTCTGCAGCAGCGGCTCCTCCACCCGCTCCAGCAGCTCGTAGATGGAGTAGATGTTGGGGTGCACGGACTCGAACCTCTGGATCTCGCCTCGGATGGCGGCCGAGTTGGCGACATGTTGCTGGTAGTTCATCCCTGCAGCGGATCCACACGCACTTCAGCAGGAGAACAGCGGCGGCGGCGGCGGGACAGCGGGGCTGAAGCCGGGGAGCGGAGCGTGGTGATGAGGAAGGTGATCGCTGTGACCTCCAGGAGGGAAACCACGTTAAATCATGGTTCCCCCTCAGAGTCCTGGAGAACCCGGAGCTGGTTGATCTCTTCACGGTCAGGCTTCTCTAGATCCTCCGGTCTCTGGATCCGCCTCTACATCCCCGGGGTCCTCTGGAACTTGTCTCAGCGGAGGTCGGCTCCGGAGCACCGCGGCCAGACTGCTGCTACTGACCGGTGAAGGCAGCTGATCCCCGGGGTGTCCCGGCTCCCAATTCCGGTGCGGCGACAGATGTGCTGCGGTGTGAGCACCGCCTCCCCATATCCCCGCAGTCCGGCCGGGATGAAAAGCACACTCGGCCCGGTCCCGGTGGATTTCTCAGCAGCTTTCGGAGTCACTTGGAGTCATAAAGTGTCCAGACGAGGAGGATAAAAAACGGCCTTGTTGCTAGGTGGCTCGGCTAGCCGGCTAATGCTAACTAGCTGTAGCTTCCAAACCAGGGAGAAGAAGGGAAAACTCGCCGCTCCTCCGTCGTTAAAGTCCGCTCTGCATGCGGACAGAGAGTCGGGTTGAAGCCCCGATGAGGAGCCTGGATGTGCCGCTTCGGAAAATCAGAGTAAAGCGGCGGCGGGTGTCAGTGCGGCAGCCTGGGAACAGTTAGTCAGGATGCCCGCTCCCTCCGTCCGTCCCTCCGTTGTTTTGTCTCCGCTCCGGGACCAGCTGCGCCAATTACCGCCCCCTCGCTTCGACCTATTAAAATCCCAGCAGCGAGAACCCCGGAGAGCTCGCGCGCCTCCAGAAAACAGTCCAGGTGAGGTGAAACGTCTCGAGTTTTACAGGTAAGTCCCGCACGCGGCGCCCAAACACTCAGCCGATCCCCCTTCCCGAGCGGTGAGGTCCATCCCGTGAAGCCCGGAGCTCCGTGTCCCAGCCGGGGACGTCATTCCCGTCAGCGCAGGTCCTCCCCCAGAGTCAAGCTGCGCTCACACACGCTGGCACGGCTTCCGGTGCGGAGTTTCAAAATAAAGTCGACGTTGCCTTCAGGAGCCGCAGGTGATGCCTGAAAAACATGAAATATTATTAGTATTTGTTGAGTATTTCAGTGATATTTAGTAAATGTTGTAAGTTCTACTTGTACAAATCAGATGATTTTCTATAGTTTGTTATTGTGTACCCATATATTCTTATTTATTTCTTATTGAATCACATAGTTGTTTATATTAATGTATGTATTAATGTCTTTTTACCATACAAAGGACATAGACTAGTGTATACATCATATACTGGTCTATTTTCATCCTTATTCTTTACAGACACTAAACTACTACATATGAGACAAAGACAAAATGAAAACACACAATCTGCGTCTTGTCAGATGCTTTTGCTCTGCTCTTTTTGCTTGTTTGTTTTTATTTCCATGAGTTGAACAGTGAACGTCTCCTCAGTTTCATCTTGGAAACAGATTGTTTTTACAGTAAAACAAATCTAACACAGAAGTAGAAAATCACCAGATTCATTCACGGTCCAGCAGCGTCATTAATCTGATTCATTAAAGCTCTAAACAGCAGAACCTCACCGGTCTCTGTGCTTTTAGTTTGAAAATACACCAAGTTTTATTGTTCTTTCAACTATAAAGGCGATGTTTGTGACATAACTAGTGCTTTTATTTTGAACACCAACCCGTCGTTCTTCCGGTCCTCTTCCCTCTCAGTGCTGCTGACTTGACGCAGGCGCGTTCAGGAACATAGATGCTGCGTTGAGGCTGCGCACGAACCACTGAAGGAGAAATATGTTCATTTCTCCTTTTAAGTCTTTTATTTTGACAGCATGACATGTGGGACTCCTTCAAAATAAAACTGTCAAGCATTAAAAGTCAAGGACGTTTCTGTGTGTTCCTTTGAATCTGTGTTTTCTAAACTTGTAATAAAATCAGAAATCAGTGATATTGATCAGGTATAGTAAATACCTCAGTGTGTGTGTGTGTGTCTGTGTGTGTGAGCTCTTATTGTGTCGACGCCGCCACCTTCTCTCCGTCCAGCAGTAAACAGTGAACAATGCCGCTCTTCTTCTTCCCACTGCTCATCGCCTTGATGCAGCACTCGTGTTCCCCGACCATGAAGTGTGTCTCTGTGCCGTCGTCCACAAACTCCCCCTGCGCACGCACACACACACACACACACACACGCACACACACACACTTCTATCACTCATGGTCCACTTCCTGTGTTTGAGACATTTGTACGTTTTCTGTTGTTATTGTTGTGTTGTTTCTAATTCGCTCTGTTTACTTCCTGTTTTCAAACTGACTGTGGAGTTGTTCACTCTGACTCTGTTGAACTTTGACCTTTATCAAGTCCACATCAGTCACACAAGTAGTCATCAACATGACCAGATCTTTTAAACTATAAATTACAGCGCACGTTGTGACATATTTTCCACGTCAGGATCAATAATCAATACTATTTTTCTTTGACCATCAAGTCCAAAGTAAAAACAAACCTCTAAAAGCTTTAAGTCTTATTCTGAAAGGACACATCCTGTTGATGGACAGAGCAGAAACATAAAGATGTGACACGTGTACGTTTCCATAGAAACTGTGTCCAGGATCTGTCCCGATGAGTGCCGCTCACTGAGGTTGAACTGATATCTGATTATTGATTATTACTGTGTATGAGCAGATGGACTCTCTCACCATGGCGTCCATCTTCTGTCCGTTGCACCAGACGTCCATCGTGTCTTTTTCTGACGTAAACACAGAGAGCAGGTTTCAGTATGACGACTTCAAACAGACCTCTGACATCATGACTCTCCACCTGTCTCCTTCACTTCCTCCCCCTGGGTCACATGACCACTCTCACCTGTGTGTTGTGCAACAGGAAGCTGCTGGTCGCGGCGTTTCCTTTAATACCTGCACTGACCTGACCTGAGCAGATAAACCCACAGAGGGTCAGCCCCCCCCCCCCCCTCCACAGAGGACCAATCAGAGCTCACCCAGCACCACCCTGTAGTCCTGCCCCTCCACCTGCAGCAGCCAGGTCTTGGTGCTCTTGGCCCGGTCGTCGATGAACTTCTGCAGACTCTTGCCGTCGATCTCCAGCGAGTACTCGTAGGCGAAGCCGCTGACGGCCTCGATGTGGATGGTGGCTCTGGTGCTGGTGCCTCCGACCGTGAACGTCTCCTTCCCCACCAGCTTGAACATCCAGTCCTTCCTGATCACTTCCTGCGGACACACGAGGGTGGAGGTCCAGTCATACAGCTCTCTGCTACAGGAGGTGGAAACGTTCAGACACTGATGATGCAGGAGCGTCTCCACGTAAACTGTGAGACCTCCTCTGGAGGGTGGAGCCACCACACAGGTGGAGGCCCTTAGCGTTAGCATTTAGCTTCACCTGAGACTGAGCGGAGCATTAAATTAAAATCCTCATTTTGCCTCAATCAGACAGGACAGTGGAACTAATGATCAGAAAGCAAAACAGAGGGGCGGGGCCACAGGTTAGAAGAGGGCGGAGCTACAGGTTAGAAATGGAACTGGACCCACCACTCAGAGATAAACAGTGTAACTTCAGATAACGTGTGATTAGACTATTCATTGATCCCTGGGGAGGTGGGAGTGTTTAGCATTAGCATTAGCATTAGCCCACAGAGCTGCAACACAGCGAAAACCCACCAATAAAGAGAAAAACAACAGGAAGTGGACTCCTATCAAAGTAAAAGAACATTTGTTTCATTCAGAAAACTGAAGCATGAAAACGGTCACACGTTTACTCTGCGTTCTTCTTCTCTGGTGTTTTATAGAACCACTGCGAGTCTCCTCCTCCATGTCTCTGGTGTCTCTGCAGATCTACAGCTTCACGTCTTTCATTAAACAGATCCTGATAATTAACAGTGTGATGTCATCGGTGAGGTCACGGTCAGGTCTCACCGTCTCACCTGTCCGTTGACATAGACGATCCGTTTCCCGGTGGTGGTGCCGTGGGCGAACTCGATCCTGTAGACGCCGTCGCTCAGCGCCACCTCCCACAGGGCCACCAGGTCTCCGCTCAGCATCTCCGGTTCTCCTCAGAAAGAACCTGAACCCGACACGGACGAGAGGGAGTCACATCGTCATGTTGAGGAGCAGCAGGAGCAGCAGGAGGAGCAGGAGGAGGTCCGGGCTGTGGGCTCAGCAGCAGGTGTATTACTGTAAGAGGCTTAGACTCTGACTGACACTGATGATTAGGATTTAGTCTGAGCCACATGTTTGTTTCTAACAGAGGGAACTCACCAGGAGGCTCCAGGGTCAGTGAACGCACCACACACACAGAGGCTCCAGACCTGATCCCAGGGTCAGTGAACGCACCACACACAGAGAGGCTCCAGACCTGATCCCAGGGTCAGTGAACGCACCACACACACAGAGGCTCCAGAACTGATCCCAGGTCAGTGAACGCACCACACACAGAGAGGCTCCAGACCTGATCCCAGGTCAGCGAACGCACCACACACACAGAGGCTCCAGAGCTGATCCCAGAGTCGGTGACCGCACCAGACACACACACAGAGGCTCCAGAGCTGATCCCAGGGTCAGTGAACGCACCACACACACAGAGGCTCCAGAACTGATCCCAGGTCAGTGAACGCACCACACAGCATCAGAGAGGAAACGTCTCATCCCTTCCATCTGATGTTCCTTAGTGTGAAAGCTGCAAGCAGAGCAAACTCCTTTCAGTTTGTGAGTCACTGTGGTGCAAAGGTTAGGGTGTCGCCTTGGTAACGCCAAGGTTGCAGGTTTGAATCCTGCCTCAACAGCCTTGATATTACACACTTCCCTCTCAGCATTCGCCCTCATTTTCCTTTGGGAAATGGGCGAGTTCACCTCTCTCACCTGTCACCTGGAGGAGGAGCTGCAGGTCGTCATGGTGACCATCAGGAGGCGCCGTCTAGTCAGAGACTGAGAGAGAGAAGTCTTTGTGTTTTCTCGGACACTGTGACGAGTTCCTGAATCAACAGAGTTACATCATCAGGCGGAGACGAGGAAGTCTCTACTCATCCTCCTCCTCACAGAGGTCAGAGGTCAAACTGATGGAGTTCAATCATTACCTAATAACTAATAATACTGACCTTTGATTTAAATTCATGTTTTAACTGCCTCTTTCCTGTTGTGATGTTCCAACAGGTGACACGTAATAAAACAGAAGGGGGGGGGGGGCTGCCTGTCAGAGGAGCTGTTCCTCTCTGACATCCTCAGTCTGAATCATGGTGTCTGTGTCTAATCTCTGATGAAGAGTCACATTCCTGCCAAACAGAAACATCACATTCACTGACAGCACAGGAACACGACCTCTGACCTCCACCTGCAGCAGGAGGTCAGAGGTCAAACACAGAGTGATGCTGTCATAAATCAGAGCTCACAGAAACCTTCACTGACTGAGGGAAAATATAAACCTCAGTGTCAGTTTGAGCAGCAGCTGATTGATTCTGATCGATCCTATTGATCTGTCAGTCTGATTAAAGACATTTGAATAATTAAACTTTATTTAAACTCCTGGTTTCTGTTTCTGTCACAGCTCTTTGTCTGTGAATATTCTTCATGAATGACAGAATTACAGTCACTGTCTCAGTGTCTGATCTATAAACCTGGTCCCAGAGCTCCATCTAGTGGCCTCAGTGACAAACTACACCTCACATGAACCTGACTTTAAACTCTCTCTCTCTCCACACGACCATGTTTCATATAATTAACACGGTTCATGTGACTCAGCTGCTTTTTCTCTGACGAATCAACACTGTTTCTTTTACTTTGTGAATGAAGTCACAGTTTTTTCTGACTTTGACTCTGAGCTCTTCAAACCTTTCATCTTCAGGCTTGTTTGACTCTATGTTCACTACTTCAGAGAGATTTTAAATCGGCTGCTGAAATACTCATATGAAGAAAATCAGCACAGATCCACAGGTGATTGAAAACGTCCGATCAACACAGACGGAGCGCCGCTGATTGATCGTCTCTTCTTTTATTATCAAATGGATATGACAAACAAGACGCAGCGAGTGATTTAAATAGTAGATCCCTTTGAAACGTGATTATAAATTATATTTGTGTTGGTCTGGGGGGGGTGGGGGGGTGGAGGAGAAAGCTTTCATACAGGTGGAGTGTCTCAAGTGTCATTACACATCAGGAATGTGGGAAAACATGGAGGAGGAACAGACACACAGACAGAGAGAGGAGAGGAGAGGTTTTGGCTCCAGGTGTTTGAAGCTGCCACTCGACGCTTCACGTGACGACAGAGACGGAGACGACAACAAAAAACAGTTTAAGGCACAAAAATCTCACAGTGGAACATTTTGGATTTTTGGGGAGAATTTTGTAAAAGCGAACTCTTGTGGAGAGATTGTCAACACGTCAGCAAACACCATGGGGTTCCCTTTGTTGTTGTGACTCCGCCCACAGGTGAAGACAGGAAGGAAAGGAAAGGAAAGGAAAGGAAAGGAAAGAAGGAAAGAAGGAAAGGAAGAAGGCCGTAGGTTTGTGGACATGTGTGTGTTGTTTCCAGGTGAGTCAGAGGAAAAACAACCTGGTGCTGGTTTATTATTCATGTACAAACCTTTCTATCTGCTGAACCTACGGTGGCCCTGAGGGGTCAACACATGCTGCGGTGCACTGATCCCTCAGGGCCACCGTAGAAACCTCTGCACAGCTGAGATAACACACTGTTTCCCTCCACCTTAACAGTAGCTGTTTGTCTTCTCCCACTTCCTGTTTCAATTTGACAACGCCCCCTCCCACACACAACAGAGTGGATTTCCCAGAATCCCCGGGCCCAGACCTCAGCCCGGGGCGGCCCGGCGATCCAGACCTCAGACGTCGTTGGTTCTGCTCTCACACGTGTCCACAGAGCTGTGGCCGCAGGAAGTAGTTGGAGTGTGCAGAGAAAGAAGAAGCAGAGAGAGGGAAGTGAAACATGAGCTGGAACACGCCGCATTTCTACAGAAGTAACAGCCCGGGGGCGGAGCTAGGGGCGGAGTCAGAGCGTGCAGCAGATTGATGTGTGGACACTGCTGCTGCTCTTCAGTCTGTTTTTATTGGGTTTATGTTGTTGTTGTTGTTGTTGTTGTTCTGGGTTTGGCACCGTGTCACCTCCACCTTAAAGGATGCAGCAGCGCTTCTTCTTCTTCTTGCCGCTCGGCCCGTTTTTGTCTTTGCTCTCGGACATTTTCTTCTTGCGAACCTCCCGCATGAGGTCGAAGAACACCTGAGAGAGGGAGGGAAGGAAGAAGAAGAATGGGGGGGTTAGTGTGGCAGCTCAGGACATGTAAACTCCCTCCAGGCACAAAGACCTGAGGTGAGGACGTGTTAGCGCGAGTCGCTAACGTCGACGTCTCCAGCTGTGGACTCAGGAATGCGGAGCGGAGACGAGCTGCTCCCTCCACAGGAGCCTCCTGCTGCAGGAACCAGAGTCCACAGCGAGCTCAGCCGACCCACAGAAACAGCCTGCACCTGAACGCACCGTGTTCAAAATGGTTTGTATGAGCTGATGAAGTCTGGATGGTTCTATCATTAACACTCAGTATGTTGACTGTATAACATCAGTTCACTGAATCCAGCCAATCAGAAGCTCTGACTCTGTCTCTGTCTCTGCACCTTGTCCACGTTGGCTCTGGTCTTGGCCGATGTCTCCACGTACTGGACGCCCCACTCTCCGGCCTTCCCCGCCGCCTCCTCGGCCGTCACCTGGCGCCGCTCCTCCAGGTCTGACTTGTTCCCGACCAGGAGCAGAGGGATGGCCTCCTCCTCCTTCACCCGCAGGATCTGCTCCCTGACACACACACACACACACACACACACACACACATCTGGATGAGCACAGCAGGGGGGCGGGGATCTGCAGGTGGAGGAGTGGGCACGGCCGTACCTGAACTCGGAGGTGGCAGTGAAGGACTCGTGCTCAGTGATGGAGAAGACGAGCAGGAAGCCCTCGCCGCTGCGGAAGTAGTTGTCCCTGATGGCGGCGTAGTCCTCCTGTCCCGCCGTGTCCAGGATGTCGATCTGCACGTCCTCGCCGTCCAGCACCACCTTCTTCCTGTAGCTGTCGGCCTTGGTTGGCTCATAGTCCTCCACAAACTGAGACACACACACACACGCCGGTATTATTATCGTCACTCAGAAACCGGAGGTGGGGGGAGCAGAGGATCATGGGAGATGTAGTGTGGAGACCTCACCTCATCGTACATGAACTGCAGCGTGAGGGCGGACTTCCCCACGCCACCGCTGCCCACCATGATGACCTTATGGAGGACCAGAGACGTCTGGTTCTTGTTCTTACCGGAGGCCATGACCCCGGTCCACCTCAGTCCAGCAGCTCCGTCTGACTACTGAAGACCAGCAGGGTTCAGGGAGACCAGGAGGGACCAGCAGGACCAGCAGGGACCAGGTCCAGGGAGAGCAGCAGGGACCAGCAGGGACCAGGAGAGAGCAGCAGGGTCCAGGAGAGACCAGGTAGGACCAGCAGAGAGCAGGTGGAGAAGATTATTCACCAATAAAACGTCCAGCCAGTCAAATGTGAACCATTGAATCCTGAACATGTTTCGTACTCACCCTCAGCTCTAAACCTCTGTGACACAGACCTGCAGCAGGAAAATCAAACGACTGATTATCAATCATGATCAATTACATCTATAATCACTCAGATCTGTGATGATTAAAAGCTTCACACAATCAATAATAAACACACAGATGTTCACATTGGAAATGATGCAGATGTTGAGTGGAGCGATCAGCTGATCGATCACATGAACCGATCAAACATTATCAGCTCAACATAAAACGGTTCAATCATTAACGGGAACCATCATAAAGACACAGAGCTGCAGGTTGATCCTGACGCTGTCACACCTGGAGAGGAACTGAACCGACTCAACATCAGCTGGTGACTTCTAACACCTGTACGGGACAGATACACACCTGTACAGGACAGATACACACCTGTACGGGACAGATACACACCTGTACACTGTTGTTGTTCCCTCTGTTGACACTGTAAATATGACCAGTGTGCAGCACAGGGCTGCAGAACACACCGGGACACTCCCATCTATCATGTACATCCCATAATAGCATGAGCTTCCTTTATCTGCACTGAGCACAAGTGACACTGTGGAATCTATAATCACCTCTGTGATGTTATCAATGATCAGTGACCTCACTCTTCTTCTGTGCTGGAACGACTCGACCTCACCTGAGCTGCTCTGAGTCAGCTGATGAGCACACGGAGCACGAGGACAGGAGGACAGATCCACCGAGGTGTGTCTCTATTTAAACCCGGAGCAGTGCTCGGGGCCCCTGGCAGAGCTCCAGCAGCGGAGCTGGGTGAAGGGCCCGGAGATAAGGGCCACTGTCAACACCCCGCAGCGGCTACGTGACCTCTGCCGCTGCCTGTCCGGGGAAGGACACCGGGGCCGGGCGGCAGGGCGAGGACCGGAGCCCGGTGGACCGGGAGCCCCGCACCGGGCCGCGGCAGTGTGAGAAGCGGAACCGTGAGTGACCATGTCCCGCTTCCTCGCCAGCTGACAGCTGCTCAACACTTTCTACCAGCCCGTTAACGGCCGCCCCGGCTCCCGCCTTCAGCCCCAGCGACGCCTCTGATTCGACGACGCGTCGAGCGGCTCTCCTCTGATTGGCCGCTCGCGCCGTCCGTCGGCGGGCAGTTAGCTAGCCAGAGCAGCAGCGACAGATAACGCTTCTTCTTTCACCTCGGACGCTAACACGAGCTCCCGCCGGAGCAGACAACCGTCCCCGGCGGCTCCACACACCGGAGACACACTCCCAGCACTCACCTGGCGACGCGATCTCCGGTCCCGCGCTGAGGAATCCTCCATAAAGCGACGCGCGCACAACTTTCACAACTTGACCAGGAGACTCTGCCCCACCTTGTACCCGGACTCTGCCGAAGATCGTCTCCGTCCGGGCAGAGGAGTCACTCCGGGCTGAAGGCGGCGCCGCCCGCACAGACGTCTTCCTCAGCACCTGCGGGGACAGCGCAGAGACATCAGTGGACACGAACCAACGCGCTCCACCTCAATAGATTCACAGTAGATTCACATTAGATGTGTGCACGAGCGGCCAATATGGCTCCCAGCACTTCTCCCGAGAGCAGCTCGCGGACTGACGAGACCCGGGAAAAGCGCGGAGTGACACATCACATCTTCCACTTCCTCCCAGCACGAGGCAGATAACATTAACAGGATGTGACGTCACGGAATTCCTCGCTTATCGTTGAATGCATTTATCTTTTTGTTTATTTGTTTACTAACAGTTTGACCTGTGGCCCCTCCCTTCACGGTTCTTTGTGTCTCTGTTTATTTATTTATTGTTTGTTTTTTTTTATTAATTTCTGTGTTTTTGTTTTTATTTAAACAGCTGGTCTCAAATCTGAAGGAATGGAAGTTTACATAAACACTGACTTTATGACGTATTGATTATTGTGTTTGTTCTTGAGCGTTTACTGTGTTTAGTTGTTTCTATAACACTTTACTGAACTGGTGTTTGTTCATAAACAGAGAGGAAGGTGAAGGTCTTTTAAAGGCTACATACTGTAGAGACACAGTGTTGTGGTCTCAGGTGGTCTCAGGTGTGCAGAGCTGCAGCAGACAGACAGACAGACAGACAGACAGACATTGAAATGAGGCTCTGTTCAGACCTGATGAGCAGAGGTGACCTGAGTGGTGTGGGCTCCACTGAACACCAGCAGCAGCTCGTGGACGCAGACGTCCTGCAGCCCGTCAGCACAGTCACACAGGTTTATACAACAGGACACTGATCCAGACCAGACCTGGAGATCCAGGACCTGAGGATCCACCGTCAGTAAACACGACCTGGACGCCTCTGAAGACCCGACACAGGCAGGAAGACGACGGTGAAATGTCCTAAATCAAGACAAGAGCTCAGAGGTTTGTGCCAAAAGGTTCATTTCAGTCGTTCCAGTGAGAACGAGAAAGATTGTGGAGAGAAGCTGGAAGTCCAGGTTTAGACACGAGGACCATCTGTGCTCTGCAGATTTAAGAGCCAGTCTCCATTTACTGTCCTGACATCAAACCTGGGTCTCCTGTGCACTGTGTTTCCTCTGGCACTGCTGCTTGGTTTTTATGATTTGGTCTCTTTTACTGCTGCCGCTGCTGCTGCCGAGGCTCTGGAAGGATGTAAAGACACTTATTCTGCTGCTCTGCAGGAAGTCAAACATCAAAATGCCAAAAATCAGACAGAGATGTGGTTAAATGGCCATAAAGACGGAGGAAACACAGGCTGGATTCAGATTCACTCTGGACGATGAGCTCATAAAGGAGAAGAAACGTAGAGTCACAACAAGTGAAACAGAAAAGTTTCCTGAACTCCAGGTTCTTTCTCTCCACGATAAACAACCAGTCTGTCTTTACTCTTCATTCACATCATGTTACTCATGTTACTGTTACCTGTCATCAAGTTCATCTGTCTGACCTGTACTTCCCCCGTGTGGACCAAAGATGGCGCTGTTTCCTCACTTTGACTCTGGGACACAGACGGTGACGAGGTGAATCATCCCGTTTCCCTCTGAGCGACCTGCGACCACATTATAGAAGTCCAGACGATGTGTTCCCACTTGTAGGACGATTTCATGGACGCACCATCTTCCATGTGCGGCGACACGTTTACTGTCTGTTGGAAAGTGGGAGAAATGAGATTCAGTGGATGTGCTGGTGATCGACAGTGTCTTCAGATCAAACCATGTGATTTCTGTCAAATTAAAAAGAAAAAAAAAACAGGGTCATGAGGAGAAAACAGACCTGACCTGTTTTTGTTTTTCTGTCTTATGATAATCACCAGCTCAGAGGTCAAAGGTCACCGCCTTCACTGCTGCTGCTGCTGCTGCTGTGAGGAGCTCATCTGGTTTCTGGAGGTTTTACTACCAAATGTCTTCGTGTTGGATTTGACTGAAGATTCACACGTCTGGAGAGACAACAACAACAACAACAACAACAACAACAACACACAGGTACATTCTGCTCATCAACACTGAGGCTTTTATTGTGAAACAGGAAGTGGGTCTGAGTTTAAAGCCCCTTCAGGAACAATCCACTCATTTTTCCTCGGGGACTTTTATTATTATCATCATTATCATGATAATTATTTGTATTGGCCACGCCCCCCCCCCCCCCCTCTCTGTCTCCTGATTGGCCGCGCCCACCTGACCCCCCTCCTGCCTCCTCCCCTCTATATAAAAAAGTTGTCGGTGTGTGGCGGCCGCTGAGTCTCAGACGCCAGAATGGAAACGCTCCTCGGTGCGCTCTGCGGCTCTCCTCCCTCTCCTCCTCCTCCTCCTCCTCCTCCTCAGCTCCTTCGTCTTAATTGCGCAGCGGCACTCCGGCAGCAGCTCAGTGGGAGTGTGGAGAGCACAGAGTGAGGATGATGATGATGATGATGTGGCCCCTGATGATGATGATGATGATGGAGTGAAGACCGACCATGCTGACCGAGGATCTGTGGGAGAAGTTGACCGGAGACCTGAGCTGAGCCGCCGCGGACCGATGAGAGCAGGAGCCGCCGATGCTGCGTGAGTGAAGCCGCTGCAAACTCGCAGAGAGCCGGACCACAGAGGAGCGTCGTTCCCGCCGCTGACGGGCTGCTGAGTGACCACAGACCTGCACACAACGATGTGATAAAACACAGCTCGTGCACCGACAGGCATCAAGTGCGTCAGAGCGGAGCGAGCCGCCGTTACGCGCGGAGGCGGCTCGGGACTGAGAGGAGTTCCTACCTGTGTGTGTTTCCGTCACGGACCTGAAGTTTGGACACAAGAGGGAAAAACTTTTTCTTCTCCTCCTCGGACAGAAAATGAGTAGCTGTCTTTTCCGGCTGGCACTCCTCGTGGCTTGCGTCCTCTCCATCCGCTGCACCGCTGCGTCCGGGACCGAGGCGGAGGCGCACGCGGCGCCCCGGGATACCTGCGCGTCCTGCGGCATCGCTCAGCCGGAGGACGCCGAGTCGGGCCGGCTGAACGTGGACTTCCTGGAGGCGGTGAAGAGGCACATCCTGAGCCGGCTGCAGATGCGGGAGAGGCCCAACATCACGCACCCGGTCCCGAAGGCGGCCATGGTGACGGCGCTGCGCAAGCTGCACGCCGGGAAGCTGCGGGAGGACGGACGGGTGGAGATCCCCAACCTGGACGGACACCCGATGAGCAACGAGCTGCTGGAGGAGAGCTCCGAGATCATCAGCTTCGCGGAGAAAGGTGCGTTCACGGGAGGGGGGGGGGGGGGACAAAAAAAACTCATTTCCGACTTTTCACGTTAAAATGTCAAACTGAAGTTTCATGTGTTTGAGCTCAGAGTCACAGAGACAGAACCAGCAGGAAGGAGCAGTGTGTGTGTGTGTGTGTGTGTGTGCTGATACACTGACTGAATGAGAAACAGCCCAGAGAACATGCTGATGTTGAACAGATGTTGATGCAAGGGCCTGAAACCCCGCCAAAATAAAAGCGAAGGCCATCTGTGGCAGCTACCTGCAGCTGAGCTCCGGCTCTGTCTGATCGGCTCATGAGCCGGTTTCTGGATCTTCTTGGACGTGACGTCTCTCCTGCGTCTCTCACTCTGTCCTCCCGCTGCCTGAGCTCCGTGGTCTTCTTCTCTGGTTTAAATCTGAGCTGTAACATCATGTCGCCGGCTCCTCGCTGCGCCGTGCAGCTTCCTCACTCACAGTCAGCGTGTGTTTACATTGAGCCTCAGTGAGTGAACCAGACTGATCCGCTGTAACGGCAGCGTGATTCGACCTGGGTGACGAACCAAAGGCAGAGAGTCACAGTTCATCTTCATGAAAGAGACCAGACAAAGGTCAAAGGTCGTCTGGGTTAAAAGCTGTGGAAACGTGAATGTGATTAGAGCTCTTCTTTAACTCTGCTGCATCCGTGCGCTCCAGAGAGAACTGGACATCTGGCTCGTCCCCCAGTGTTGTGTTCACTTTCCTGGAGCGGCGGCGGCCCTGGCACAAACACGACCTCTGGGTGTCGGCGGAGGTTCTGCTCCCCGCTGAGAGCCTTTTCACTTCGCTGTGTTCCTCTCTGTGGCCGCTGTGTCGCAGACCTTCCACCTCGCCATCACGCCGCGTTTGCCAGTTGGCTGCGTTGCGGGCGCTGAGCGGCTGCCAGCAGGGACATGGCGCGGTGTCAAGGCCCAGAGGAACAATTTACCAAGGGGTGGGGGGGGCGTGGGGGGGCTGAAAGAAGGCGAGCTGGGCTGAAAATGATCAACGACGCCACCTGCTTCGCCCACGTGCTCCCAGCGTCCACTCAAAGTGACGGCGCTCTGCGGAAACATCTGCTTTCCACATCAACAAATGGCTGCTGCGCGTCGTCGGCGCTCCAGCCTCTGAGCGTGTGTGTTCATGATGTCCAGCGTGTGTGTGTGTGTGTGTGTGTGTGTCGGCCTCACTCAGCCTGTTGGAGCTTTAGCGGCTGTGACACGTCTTTGTGTTTGTTGCTGATGTTTTCTTAAACGTCTGAGTGTCTGCGTTGGCGTGTACATGCGTTTACATCCAGGACTCTGTGTGTGTGTGTGTGTGTGTGTGTGTGTGTGTGTGTGTGACATGACAGGCCTGTGTTGAATCAGTCCCTTCAGTATAAGGTCAGAGCTTTTGTGTCGGCCGTCGAGCAGCCTGAATGCAGATTGACGGGCTGAACCCTGCAGCCTGGCACCCCATTAGAATTCACTGTGTGTGTGTGTGTGTGTGTGTGTGTGTGTGTGTGTGTGTGTGTGTGTGTGTGTGTGATCTAACTGTATGAATATAAACTCAGTGTTGGTTCATAAGTTTCCTGCGACAATGTTTATGACAGTTTGGAGTTCAAAGGGCAGATTTTCCTGAACGCAGCGTCTGAACTAAAGGCTGTGAAGCTGGAGCTGCTGTGGAGCTTTCAGTCACGTCGTATGGTCTTCATCATGTGGGGGGGGGGGGGGTTCACCTGTGCTGGTTTAGAGTGTAAGGATGAGGCTGATGCAGAACTGGTCAGAGCCTGTGTGGAGGCTGGAGCAGAGAGCGGCTGCTTCACACGTCCTCAGAAAAAACAGAGAGAGGAGCCTGAAAACACACGTCATGTGTTTTTCTCTGTAGAGTTTCAGAAAATCTCCAAACTGGGAAATAATCAAAAGTGACGTGAATAAAGGCAAAAATAACCGGAGCTGCTATAAAAAGCAGAAGGAAGTGAAGATGGCCGTCACTTGGACCATGTTTGTGCAGCCACAGGTTTCCAGTGAAGCCTCCAGGCCCAGAGCTGAGACCATCGGCCTCAGCTTCCTCTTTCTCATCTGAGTAACACACACGTTACACAATCGAGCGGCGGCTGCAGAGTCTGAGTCCTCACCAAACATCACCACACACACATATTTGCGTGGTGACTGAGCAGCAGCTGCCGTCCGTCCCTCTGTCCGTCCGTCCGTCCACTCTGCTGGACGCTGACTGTCAGCGTCTCTGGACATGGCAGCGTCCTCTCTGAGCTCATCTCGTCTCCTCGTTACCATGTCAGACAAAGCAGCTGCTCGTCTGGGACAAATGAACCCCCCCCCCCCAGACCGTCAGAGAACGACCTCCTGGACCTGGACCCGGGTCCGGGCGGAGGTGGCTGCGTCGGGCAGGTGGACCTTCACCTGCAGCTCCGTCCTCCTGCTGGTGGGGCGGCGTGGCTGTGATCCTGGGCAGCGCTGTGCTGTGCTGTGCAGCAGTGTGTGATCTGCTGAGTAATGACTCACAGATTACTGCGTCCCGTGATGATGAGGTCACACATGTGGCCGCAGCAGTGCTTTGATGATTGGTCCCGGAGCCTTTTCCTGATAAAAACCTCTGCTGAGCCGTGAAATCTGGACTCGGCTCGTTTCTCGCTAACTGTCAATCTCAATTCCTCGTGCTCGGCTTCGCTCAGAGTTCAGGAGGTTCAGATCCGACCGACCGCTCTAATCTGCTTCGCCTGACAGCTGTCAATCAGCTCCTCCATGTGGCGTCCTCCCTCCCTCGCCGCCCCCGCGCTGCGCACCCGGCTCCATCATGGGCAGGAGGTGACGGTGCGTTTAAATCAGAGAGGAGGATTCAGGTTTGATTCCAGAGTATCACAACTAAAACTACGGAGGCCCTGAGGGTCAAGATACAAACAACAGAGCGTTTCTTTTCTGACGCTGCAGAGCTGTGAGCCCTCTGGGCCACCGTAGGAATCAGCGCTCAGGATATTTACACGTCTCTGCTCCAGATCAAAACTTTAATGGGAGCAGAGACTCAGTGGGACAGGAGACAGCGCTGCTCTCGTCCTCTTTGTCTTCACCGGTGATAGAAAACATTTAATGTCATGTAAATGCTTCTTCCTGCGTCCTGGTTCTTCCAGTTTGCCGCCGCGTCTCGGCCTCATTGTGACGACAGTTGGGCTCCATAAGGTCTCGTTTTCAGGCAGCATTCAATGCAGAGCCTTTGAACCTTTGTGCGCGCTCTCCCCCCCACCGCCTCCCCTCCTTCTCATATCTGGGCCGACTCGGTGGCCAAGTGGCGCGGCGCCCAACGCTTTCCTGTCACAGTCCACAGGAGCTGTGCCACCCTGAGCCGAGGGGAGGACGGGGCTGCGGTCTCACTTTCCCAAACTTCACCCCCCTCCTGCAGCTGCTATTGTTTGCTCTTCAAAATGTTGCTCAGATAGAAACAGAGCATACAGAAGCTTCTGAACTGTCCTTTAATGTTTAATGGTTGTCTCTTTGTCTGCCTCCTCCTCAGACGACATCGTGACCTCCAAGTCCAGCCTGTTCTTCCTGATCTCCAGCGAGGGGAACCAGAACCTGTACGTGACGCAGGCCACCCTCTGGCTCTACTTCAAGCTGCTGCCGTCGCCGGGGGAGGCGCGTCCGCGGAGGAAGGTGACGGTGAAGGTGTACTCCCAGGAGCCGGGACTGGGCAGCAAGTGGAACCTGGTGGAGAAGCGGGTGGAGCTGAAGCGCAGCGGCTGGCACACGTTCACGCTGACTGACGCCGTGCGGTTGGTGTTCGAGAAGGGCGACCGCCGGCAGAACCTGGACGTGCGCTGCGAGGGCTGCGAGGCTGACGGCGTGGTGCCCGTCCTGCTCAACCACAACGACGAGTCGCACCGGCCCTTCCTGGTGGTGCAGGCGCGACAGGCCGACAACAAACACCGCATCCGCAAGAGGGGGCTGGAGTGCGACGGCAGCAGCAACCTGTGCTGCCGCCAGCAGTTCTACATCGACTTCCGGCTCATCGGCTGGAACGACTGGATCATCGCGCCCTCGGGCTACTTTGGGAACTACTGCGAGGGGAACTGCCCCGCCTACATGGCCGGCGTCCCCGGCTCGGCCTCGTCCTTCCACACGGCGGTGGTGAACCAGTACCGCATGCGGGGGATGAGCCCGGGCTCCATGAACTCCTGCTGCATCCCCACCAAGCTCAGCACCATGTCTATGCTCTACTTCGACGATGAGTACAACATCGTCAAGAGAGACGTTCCCAACATGATCGTGGAGGAGTGCGGCTGCGCCTGAGGCGCTCCTTATTTAAGGTGCAGAACTGATCTACAATATTACAATGAGAATGAATATAGAAACAGAATATTTATGGACAATGGGAAAAAAAGACACATGTGCACACACAACCTCATGCACACATATGTACACACCCTCATGTATGCCTGCACAGAACCCTGTATATATATTTATGTTTGTTGATATATTTTGTTATATTCTCTGGAGGAAAAGTCCGTTTGCTTCCAAATCTTTAAGGATCCACTTTGGAAAACAATCAGAATCTGACGACCTGGTCTGACTCACCGTCCGCTTTCTGCTAGCCTTCCTGTCGTTAGCCTCGGTGCTGCTGACAGCTTGGTGGAACAAAGTTCTTCATGAAGGCCGAGGAGGTGTAGGCCACTCCTACACCTCCTTCAAGGACACTGGGGACAAAGCACTGAGGACGTCTTCACACCAACATACAGCACTTGTGGACAGAGTCACGCTCAGGCTCTGTCTGAGACGAACTGAACACTCAGTCACCTCCACGCTCCAGGTGCAGCTGCTGGTGGTCGCAGCTCTGGATTATTGACTTTCCATGATCTTCATTGTTGAGGAAACACTGTAGCATGATTCTGCTGTCTTAGCTTTGGGTGGAGCTCTGCAGGGGGGGGGGTCACATCAACGTCTCTCTCTGATTGGTTTCATCAGTGTGGACCATTTTCTTACTTCCTCTCCTAAAACTAGGAATTCATTTGTTTCTGTCCCTTAAAGCCACGCCCCCTTTAAATGACACCACGACTGGTCCGACTGTAGCTTTTGAATTCTTGAACAGTGACGTATGTTAAACAAACAGAATGAGCTTGAAGACGGACGAACCACAACCTTCCTCGACGAAGGTTCGATCCCAATCAGAGCGAATATTGAACGCATCTCTTGTTTCAGGCAGAGAAAGTGAAAGCTGCCACGCCCCTCGGCCCAGTGACGGTGCAGCCTGGCACTTCCCCACGCACACTTTGGTAGCACTTGCAGATTGAGATGCCTTTAAGGAGCCCGACATGTGGCCGCCGTCCACTGCCCTTCCAAAACGAAAAAGTGCCGCATGAGCTATGCAATGTATAGTATTTACCCGACACCACACAAGCTCAACTGAAGCTCTCGTGACAAAACTATCACCAATACTTGAAATGTAAGCGTGGCAAGCAGGGGCAGGGCGGGCCTCAGCTGGGGGCGGAGTCTTATTGTGAGGTCCTCAGTGCTTCCTGTGATGGTGTTGGACAGTGGGACATTGTCTCTGGTTTGGTTCAACACTTGAACCTTTTTGCTGCAGGTTAAAATAAACACTGTGTAGATTCCTCCCGAGGCCTCACGGCGATGAACTCCACTTTTCTAAGACGTGCTTCAGTTTCTCTTCCATCATGTCACCATGAATATAAAAAGAGGCTAACTGGGGCTAAGTTTGACCCACATGTGACGCATGAATAGTGATTTTGGAGTCTAAATGGATGCGTCCCAGTTGGGTTCCCATCACGGCCTGTTTGGCACCGTAACACACTTTGAGACACACTTTTCAGGCCTCAGTCACTTTAACATCACTTTGAGATTTCCAGCTTAGACGCTGTTCCGCCGCCCGGCTGTCGATCACACATGTCAGAGAAACGCCCGTGATGTCACCTGTCCCCGCCTCGGGGGCCGACCTTTGACCCGCGCCCTGCTTGCTGCCGGATTCTGTCGCTTATTCTTCAAAGCGAGCGGTTGTTAGATTATTTGCACTGAGGAATTGTGTGACGAGTAATAAGAGAAGTAATAAAGTAAATGGAAACTGCCATTGAATAAAGTAAAGGTTATTTTTATAGAAGCTACGCTGCGCTCTGTTCAGATGTATGAAACCGAACCATGGAACCAAAGAGGCCAGAGGTTTGTGACAGCTGAAGAGGCCTAACACTGTATCAGGGTATAAAGTCAGTCCATCATCTGCTTCATCTCTTTTCTGTTTTGTACCTCGACATGGTGGAAGAGCTCGTCTGTGTTCATCCGTACTCCTAGCTTCCTTCCTGTCTCCTCCTTCCTTCTCGTTCTGTTAGCGCTTGTTCCAGAGTCACGTAGAGTGAAGCACACACACCATCTGATCCCTGTACAGTCCATGTAACATATCAATATGCTTTTGAAATATTTTGCTCTTTGTTATTGTTGACAAATAAATTTCTTATTACCAAACGCACGGCGCCGTTGTCATGTCCTCAGGTGGTGCTGGGAGGGGCGGGTCTTAATGTTCTGATCCACAGTGACTGAGCTGTGAACCCTCTGACATCATCACATTTCAAACATGGCCGCCATGCAGCCAGATGTTGTTGGTCTTGTTACGACATGATGTTTCCACCTCCCACAAACCGCAGCGGCAGCAGCGGCAGCAGCTCGGCCCGCTCCACATGTGTCGACACATTTCCACACGTTGTGAAACCTGCGGGGAGAAAATTCCCTGGCGGTGATGATGATCCACTCTGAGGCTGCAGCTCCAGGGCTTCTCCTGATCGCCTCGTGCCACAGGTGATGGACGGTGTCAGTTCAGCAGACGCAGGGTGAAGGTCTGCTTCCAGGTTCCATGCTGGTTTCAAGCAGCTGTGGAGCCACACACTGACAGCACAGTTACAGCAACAGGGAGTGAAGGTGGATCATCCTTAAAGCTGCAGCATCTGGCTTCATGAACTTTCCATGTGATTAAAGCTGGTTTGTGTCTTTTCTACTTCATTGAAGCAGCTGATTTAATGTCACACAGTGAACCACATGCAGCATCGTTGTGGGGTTTCCTTCAGCTGCAGTGCTGTGAGCCCTCAGGGCCACCGTACTCACAGTACCAGAGCTCTACAGAACTTCTTTTATCTCTTTTATGACTTTTATTTGAGTCAAACCAATAAAAGTGGAGTAACGTGACTCGTGACCTCGGCGCTGATCAAACCCTGCACACGTCGCTGACTGAGCTCAGGACAAAGCTGAAGAATGTTTTTCAGGACGAAGCCCTCGGAGCTTCACATGAGTCCACTCACTCAGACACACAAAGGCTCCGGACAGGCCTAATTATACCTCAGCACATCTCAGCACGACTCCAGGGGTCAAGTGTTTGACCTCTGGGGTCACACCCTCCACCACTGGGAGGACGGACGCCGCGCGTCGACTCGGTTTGAGCCGGTTCGCGTGCAAGAAAAGTGAATCTGTGATAAGGCGCCGCGCTGACGTTCATCACAGGGATAATTGCTGCTAAAAATACTCCTGCGGTCATGAGAGATGTCGTGGTTAAGTGGCGCAAAATGATACGTTTCAGAGAGAAAACAGTCGCCCCTTAATCTGACAGGTGACGAGCGGACGAGTCGACTCTGACATTGTCTGCTGCCGCTCAGGAATGAGGGGGGAGAGCGGGATGGAGATGAAAACAAGGAGGGGAAAGGGCAGAGAAGAAAAGAAAGAGAGGGAGGAATAAGTACCTGTCAGGAGTGTTTACGCTGCAGAGATCACACTGGAGGGGGGGGGGGGGGGGGGGGGGCGGGGTCGACTGATGCAACAATTCATCATAAACCAATCAATCAATCAATCAAACAATATATCAGTCAGATGAGGCTTCATTTCATCGTGTGAGCCGGAGCTTCATCACTGTGCTGGAAGCTCAGACTTTTATTTTGAAAGTCAAGTTTAGGTCTTTTATTTTAGAAGCTGTTGGACTTTTCTGACTTGACTTCCAGCCAATTACAGAATGTGTCTCTGCGGCGATGTCACGCGAGCTCCGTGCCGCTCCACCACAGAGCACAGGAATGTTAATGAGCGGGGCCGGGGGCGGAGCTCCGGCTCAGGTGAGGCGCTGTGTCTTGACAGTGTGACGGGCTGAAGGTGCTGCTGCTGCTGATTTATGAGGACGGGGTGCCGGGCTAATTTGTTCCAGGAGGGGAGGGGCCACGAGTCATCAATCACACAGGTACAGAGTGTGACAGGCTGCAGCACCTGCCACCTGGAGGGAGGGCTCTCATCACAGCGCCCCACACCTACTGGACCACTGAGCTCACTTCTGTGACCTTTGACCTTTCACCAAAGTTGAATCAGTTCATCTCTGAGTCACGGTGAAATGTGCAGAGATCTCCTCCAGGGCTTCTGGAGATATCACATCATGCCACGTGAGGTCACCATAACCTTTGACCTTTGACCTTAAGCCACATGAATCTAATCAGTTTGAGTCCACGTGAACTTCTCTTTACCAAGTTTGAAGACATTTCATTCAGATCTCCTGAGGCCTTTGAGCTGTCGCCATGACCTTGACCTTTGACCTTTGACTCCCCACAGCTGAATCAGGTCACCTTTAAGCCTAAAGAAGTTGAGTCGAGGTGTTTTGGAGACATTAAAACAACATGGCCGCTGCTCTGAGAGTTAAATACTCACCTTAATATCTGCACTCCATGTTGACATCATAGGTGATTATTGGTTGTATTGATCAGGTTGATTGGTCTAAATCACAGCAGCTGCAGGAGATCAGCTTATGGAAAAGCTCTTGGCCCTCCTCCTCCTCCTCCTCCTCCTCCCTCCGGGCGTCTTCTCGTCCTCAGGGTCACCGGATGTTGGGAATATTGATATCAGTTTTCCATGTGAGGGAGGGGGGGCGGCGTGGACAGGCTCTCGGGGGGAGCTGTGGTATGTCAAGGCCGTGAGCAGGTAGACGATATCAAAAAGCCATTTTCAGGAGCTCAAGTGGAATTCAAGATGTGGAGGAGGAAGCTGCTGAGGAGTGAGACGGGTCAGTGTGGACGTCCGAGTGTGTGTGTGAGCGTTAGCTCCACTGCTGCTGCTGCTGATCACACACTCAGTGTGTGTCACTGTGTGTGTGTCACAGTGTGTGTCACTGCTCCCAGTTCAGGTCAGAGTGGGAATGTGGGCGTGGTCTTGCACTCACACCTTGGCACAACGACCTGCTTGCACTCAGTGTTTTTGTGTTTCCAGAGCTTTTGACCTTTGACCTGGTCTTCCTCCACATGATTTCCTGCTGAGCTGAACTCAGAGACAGAACAGAGAAGAGACAGTTTGTCCTCCATCACCTCCTGCGCCCGGGAGACGAGACTGAGATCACAGATTATCACCAATCAATAAGTCTGATCAGGAGAAGATGAACGATGGTGATCCTCTGTGACTTTGATGATCAGAAGATTTGAGTTGGTGTAAAAATGTCAGACTGTCACGTTCCTCAGAGGACCGTGGTGACCTTCTGACCTTTCATCCACACTGATGATGCAGGTGAAGGTTCACGTCACAGTCTGATTCACTGCGACGCTGTTTTCAGCTCTTTGTCTTTTTTCTCCTGCTAAGCTCCGACTGCAGAAACATCAACACGTGTGAGACGAGTGGAAACCTTGTGGTGGTGTTGGTGTTGGTGCAGCCACGGAGCAGCAGCAGCAGCAGCAGCAGCAGCAGGAGCAGCAGCAGCAGCAGCAGCAGCAGCTCTTGTGGAGCAGCAGAGGTTCTGGCTCTGAGGGGCGTTGCCTCTCGCTGCCTCTCGCCGCCTCTCGCCGCTCGCTCTCAGGAGTTTATGGTGGAGAATGACTGGAATGTTCCAGTGCACTTATCAAAATATGCACGCTCCATCTCCAGGTTTCTTTCACCCGGGGCGGTGGCGGTGGCGGAGGCAGCGGCAGCGGCGGCCCGCGCCCTCGGCCTCAGCTTATCGACGCTGGACGGTCTCAAACAGATTAGTGTCTGTGAGACGACTGACGGAGCGAGCGCACAACAAATGAGGGTCACACACAGTCTGACTTTAAAGAACCTGCTCTGACAAACCTCAGCTCGTCTGCACTGAGCGCTTCCTGCTTGTCAGGAGTTTAAATGAACAACAGTTGACCTGTTGGTTTTGTCCATATCTAACAGAAGAGGAGTGTTGAAATCACCCATGACGACTGAAATGTAATCAGATTACATCAGACGAGGAGCTCAGTCTGTTTTCACTGCAGCGGTTTGAGGCTTGACAAAAGCACAAGAAGAAGAGACAACATGTTGTTGTTGGATCTCAGAGCTCATTGGACAAAGTTCAGGTGCTGATTCTCACCTGTAAAGAGGCTCAGTGGTGTCCTGAGGGCGGGGGAGGGCGGGGAGGACGGGGGAGGGCGGGGCGGGGGGAGGTTGTGGTTTCCTTGTGGTTTCCTCAGCTTGTTGTTGTTCAAACTCCTCACTCAGCTCTTCAGGTCATCACCTGCAGAGTCCAGACACTTCAGGATCTTGGGGGGGGGGGGTCATAAGTGAGGGGTGAGGGAGGGGGGTGAGTCACAGTCTCTGAAAATAGCAGCAGCGGCAGGAGAAGAAGAAAAGAAGGCGCTGTCTTCACATCACAACAACAACAACAGGGCTCCTCCCTGATTAGTCAGAGCTGAACGTGGAGTGTCACAACTGCAATCACTGCCTCACCTCACCTCACCTCACCTCACCTCACCCTGCCCCCCCACACCACACACACACACCCCCCCGCTCCATCAGAGCGAGACTCTGAAACTGAAAGGAAAAAAAACACATGAGTCCAAAATGTCCAGAAGGAGGCGGTTGTTTTTTCATCACATTCTCCAGCTTTAAACAGCCGGACTCTTCTGATCCACTGCTCTTTGGTCCCTGAACGCCTCGTCCCGTCGTGTGTTCACTGCCTGTGGGACAATAAAGATCTGAGATGAACGACAGGAGGCGTCACTCTCATCGTCCTCAAACTGCTGAGCGGGCTTTAAAGATGGCGGTCCGCGGTGATGTAATTCCTCTTGTACTTTTATTTTTGTGGGTGCTGGTGGAGGGTGGTGGTGGTGGGGGTGCAGGGTGTGGATTTGGGGGGGGGGGGTGTATCCCACATTGTGCTCCCTAAACGCTCCAGATGGTTGGTTAAGCCGGAGATGCTGCTGGATCACTGCGTCCAACTGACCCGCACAGCGGCGAGCGGAGCGTCCTCCCGCCATGAATATTCATGAGAGAAGAAGAAGAAGCTCAGAGAGAGAGAGTGGGCGAGCGAGCCCGGCCTCATTAGAATATTCATACCAGCGCGGGTTCATGAGAATGACGTGCCGGCCTGATGACTATTCATGAGCCCAGTCTAGGCTGAGAAGGAGCCGTTTTCCAGGGGCCCGTGGCCCCCGTGGCCCCCACCACCACCACCACCGCCGCCGTCACCGCCGCCGCCCAGCTCCTCCGGTAATGAGCGGCTCATTGAGGAGGGGACAGTGAAGCTGCTGCCTGATTAAGCCTGATGCTTATCCCCTGTTTCTAGGTCAGGGAGAGGCATACCAAAAGCATTAGAGCATCAAGAATCGGCCCGATGACACGGTTAAGACAACACACACAGGGTCGTCACGGCGACGGCAGCGGAGACCACCACCATCACCGGCCTCCACCTCCTCCTGCAAAAAAACAAACGCCTCCCAGGTGTTCACACCTGTTTGCTTCACCTCCTTCTCCTCCTTCTCCTCCTCCTCCTCTTCTTCTCCTCGTGACGTCTTCCTTGTTGCCGCGGCGCCGGAGGAAAGTAGGACACAGCAAGTTGCAGGAGAGTCGACAGGGGACAGTTTGCTTTCTTGGTAACTCCCAATTAGACATTGTTCTCACTGTGATGCTTCTGTTGAATAATTGACAGTAATTTAAAGGAGAGCTCCTCCATTATCTAAATCAGGCCACGTGTCTCTCCAGCTCACATCAGTATTATTTAAGAGCTGTCGTTGGACCCAGGCACCTCCAGCTCCAGCCCCCCCCCCCCCAGTCCTCCTGGGGGAGCAGGATCCTGGGGTCGTGTCCAGGCAGGTCTGCTCTCATCCCTGGGATAAAGGGTTAAACTTTTCCCTGCGTCTCTCAGGGTGCTGGGTCCCTGCGCTGCTGCTGCTGCTGCTCTCTGGGGCACATACTTGTGGGGCACATATATTCTCTCTCATTAGTTCTGCAGATTTGGGCCCGGGGGGGCTGGGGGTTGGGGTGGGGGATGGGGGGGACTCCTGTGCACATGTGTTGGGAGTGTGGTTCCCACTGTGCTCCGGCTCTGATTGAGTCTCTGATTGCCTTGACATTAGGGGGGCTGCAATTCTTGTGTCATGCCCGGCCTTGATGAATTGGCGGAGCAGGAAGGAGGGAGGGTTGGGGGGTAGGTGGGGTAAGAAGAGGGGGTGGGGTGAGGTGGGGTGGGGTAGCTGGAGTACACTGAGCTGTTGTTTTCGCCCTGAGGTTCACGGCTCCCCGGCCTGGACCACTGATGGAATCTGGCTCCGGCACCTGACAGTTAAAATCAAGCGGATCCTGATCGGTACTAATCAGAGGTTCAGGAGAGGAGGGGGCGGGGTCAGGGAGAGGGGGCGGGGCTACATCTAGTGAACTCAGAAGGAAGTTTCCTTTATTTCGGCAAGCCTGATCAGGTCCCTGAAGCTGTCACAGATATTGATCAGAACACTGATCAATGAACAGACTGATGGATCCAGGACTGAAGCTGGAGACTGAGACACCTGCCTCAGGTAAATCTGGACGTCATGGTTGGAGTTGCCATGGCAACAGCTGCTGCCTCTGTGATGTTTCCTGTCCTGGGGAGATGAGCTTCCTTTGCCTCGTTAGCATCGAGGCTAAACAAACCTGCCTCTGGCCATTCAAACTAATCTTTATTGACAGCTGTCAGCGGTCAGGACCAACCACAGCATGAAGAGTGGTTCAGTGAGCAGACTGAGGCCCCGCCCACCCTGTGAGGAGCAGACCGAGGCCCCGCCCACCCTGTGAGGAGCAGGCCAAGGCCCCGCCCACCCTGTGAGGAGGTTCTGATCCACATCAGACCGACTGGACCTGACATCATGATATGAAGACGTTCACACTGCTGCTCTTCATCTGCACAGATGAAGGCGATGAAGGGTGAGGGCAGTGTGGGCGGTGGGGGGGTGAGGAGGTGAGGGGGTGAGGAGGAGTGTGCGTGTGGGTGGAGAGAGGAACATTGCTCCTGATCCAAACCTCTGTTCTCCTCCTTCTCCTCCTCCTGCGCTGGCACTCTGGACATAAAGGGAGGAGCCTCAGGAGGAGTGACCTCCATGACCTCAGAGCTCCAGGTGAACCTGAGGTCACCTGAGTTCAAGGTGAGTCTCACTCTGACCTCTGACCTCCAGTGGACGGACGCTTTGTTTTTCAGCCTCACACCTGGTTTGGATTGGAGGGGCGGTGGAGGCGGCGGGGGGGGGCGGGCGAGGTGAGGTTTGGTTTTCCTGATGACGACGGGCCCTCGTGTGACTGAAGGCCTCACATCACGGGTCAGCGAGGAGCGGCGCCGCTGCAGAGGTCACGGCCTCCCGCTCGGCTAATCTCCTGGTATGAGTGACTTCACCAGATCAGCAGCCGCTCAGCGAGACACTGTACGACTCCTGTAATTAAGAGGCTTAGATGAATTTGTGCGGCAGAACAAAACGCCATTATCGTCTTACCGTGGATTTGGTGTTGAATTATTTTCCTGGCTGAGCAGATTATTGGCTGAACAGCGGCGAGGCAGCGGCCGACGCCTCCGCTCGCCTCGCTGCTCTGCCTCAAAGATTAATGAGCACACTTGTTTTTCCAGGAATCACTGGAGTCCTGATGTTCAGAGCTGCCCCCCCCCCCCCCCCCCCCCCCCCCCCCCCCCGGAGCTCTGCTCACTCAATAACCCTCAGCATGTCAGGATGAGTCTGTCTGAGCATCATCATCATCATCATCATCATCATCATCAGTGCTGTGTTCATTCAGATGAACCTGTCTCTGTCTCCTCGTCTGGACTCGTCCTGTGTCCTCATGTGTCCTCGGGGGACAAATACAACAGAACAGAGGCTCAGCCTCACTGTGTCACTGTGCTGGACACGTGCTGCCACACCTGTGACACGACCCTCTCCTTCCCTGTGCTCCACCTGTGATGGTGACACTGGCCCCGCCCCCCGGCTCCAGGAGCAGCATCAGCAGATCGATGGTCTGTTTCATGACGTCACTGCTGTTGCTCCTATGGTTTATATTGTGTTGGGTTCCTGACACAAGGTGTGTGAGTGTGTGTGTGTGTGTAAAGCGTCTGGTCTGAGAAGACGAGAGGAGCTGGTTCGAGACGTGGGGCCGGCTGGACCCAGGATCAGACCTGCGATCATCTACTGTGAGCTCAGCTGTAATGGTCTTATGGGAGCTTTCGATCATATCACACGGTCTTCATCAGCAGGTGCTGCAGAGACGCAGGTGGCCACTTCAGGGTCTCGTCACAGAGCTGGAGGTCTGAGGTGTGCTGTTGCACGGTAGCAGCGTTCAGAGACGCTGATGAAGCTGTGACACGTTTACGGCTTCATAGATGAGAGACGTGAGTTATGAGCACCAGTGGGCTGAGTGTGAGCGCTGGCGTGTGTGTGTGTGTGTGTTTGATTCCCACACAGCGACACAACGACCCGGCGCCAAGAGGCCGAGGCCGAGCCAGCACGCGGCGCTGAACTAATTTAACCTCCCTTGTTTCAGGGCATTTTTGATTAGTGACTGACCTGGTAATAGCACGTGCTAACATGTGTGGAGATAAAGAAAGCCTCCACACACACCCTCTCTCTCTCTCACACACACACACACACAGAGTGGCTGTATTCTCCAGGAGAGATGGCAACGATTCAAGAAGCAGCTATTAAAGGAGCTTTACTCCATTCTGTCTCAATTCAGGCTGAGACGCTGCTCAATGAGTGACATCACTCGCAGCTTGTGTTCATACAGACCAAAGATCTCACTGGAGGAAACCAGAACAAATATTGGCAGCGACGACCGCTCACACACACACACACACACACACACACACACACACGATGATTTAGCTGCAATCAGCATCGCAGCTCATGCGCTGTGATAATTTATGCTAATGCATGTGCGGCTGCATGTTTACTTTAAAGGCCGGTCAGGATCATGTGCCGGGCTCTGCTCAGCTTCGGGGGAATACAATTGGGAGATTTGTTGCGGGGGCTCCGGGGGCCCCGGTAGACCCCCGCGGGGCCGTGGTCTGAACAACACTGAGGCAGTGTCTCCGCCTCGGGCCCCGTCCATCACTCACAGGCCTGTCCCTCACAGCCTGGTGTCCCCTGGGTGCATGAATGGGAGACGGCAGGAGACGACAGGACTCATTCCCCAACATGATTCAGCAGCATTTCTCCACAGAGGAAAACATGCCCCCCCCCCCCCCCCCCCCCGCCCCCAACTCAGCTACAACATCCTCTGTGCTCAACATGTGGACCTAGATCTCCATCTGTCCCACTTCCTGCCTCCAGCCAACATCACACCCTTTCTTCTCATGGTTTCACTTAGTCTGTCCTGAGAAGACAGACACTAACCACCGGGGACACCTCGTCTCTTTGTCTCTGTCATGATTCGTCCCCTGACGATGCATCAGGACAACAAGTCCAAAGAAGATGGAGGAAGTGGAGTCGACGGCGAACGTGTGGAGCGGTCAGGTCGTCATGTATAAAGACGCTCGCAGTGTGGAGGCGGAGCGACCTGATGACATCACGGTAAGAAAGAGGAGAAAACTGCTCGTGACGTTCATCCTGCGGTAACACGTCTCATATATTGGCTCGTCTGCTGTGTGAGGAACACGCAGTAGAGCACGCACACACACGGAGCAGGCGTTGCAGGGCACCTGAGTTGACGTGAACTCTGCTCGTACTCACCAAGTCAGGACGAAACAGTCAGAGAGTAAACAACCTGTTCAAAGGAACAGAAAGACACGTTATGCACCTGTGATGGACACACGTGTCTGACAGGAAGTCAAAGTGTGCATGAGTGAACTGTTGCACCCTTAGTGAACATGAAGGTGAGCTCGTGTCATCCAGACTGACTCACTGAAGGAGTCCGTCAAGTCGGGGCATCTTCGTCTGCTGCCGAAACTCATGGGAGCTTTTGGGTCTTTTACACCAACAGATTCATCCGCTGCTGAAAATAGTTCCCAACAAGTGCAGCTGCTGTCCGTCTTCGTTCCAGCTGTAGAAACAAAGATGAATAAACAGACTCCATGATGTCTGACACTTGACTTGACCTTTGACCTTGTTAAAGCAGCTCTGTATCTGGTTTGAAACTTGAAGCTTTATCGTCCGTCCACTCAGGGAAACTGTCTCCCATCATTAGACAGGAGACAGGGACGCGAGGCCGAGTCCTGAGTCCTGAGCCCGGGTGCCAGCGTTTAGGCCGAGCCGTCAAGTCGGAGGCATAAATCACCATCAGTGTGAGGGGGGGGGGGGCTCAGCTCGCAGCCTCTAATCAGGCCTGAGAGCAGCAACAGGAGGCAGCTGCAGCTCCCACACACACACAGAGAGAACAGGTGAGACGCCTCTGAGCAGCTCAACCAAAAACACTAATGGGCTTTCTCTGCAGCAGCAGCAGCAGCAGCAGCAGCAGCAGCGGTGGTGGTGGAGGGGGGGGGCAGGAGGGGAGAGGAGGGGGACGTTAGCTCCAGATGAGTGATTTCCATGTTGCTCTGGCTCTGCTGTACAGTAGTTGAGATGTTTCAGGACGCTGGAACGTTCCCATATCTCAGAATAACTAGAACAAGATGTCCTCCGGGGTGACGGCCAGCGAAGAGGCAAACGTTTGCATGAAGGGGGGGGGGGGGGCGAGATTGAGTTGGAAAGGCGAGGGAGAGAATTGGGATGGCAGTGGGCCGGGTTCCTAACGCACACAGCCAAGGCCAAAGTTTAGAGACTCTGTGCTGAGAATACCAAGCGAGCGGCTCCCTGCTCCCAGGACAAAGGCCCGATGGGCGTGATGCTGCAGCTTAATGCTGCACAGCCACAATGCTGCCCGGCAACGGGCCCTGAACGCCACACAGGCGCATGGTGAACGTGCACGCTCTCACAGAGCTGCTGCTCAACCACGGGCTGGACCTGGACCCGGTTGGACCGCGCTCTGACCGGATTTATGGAGAAGCCGGGCATGATGGGAAATGACCGGCAGCAGCTGAACGCCTGAATGTGTCACAGCTCATAAAGTGTGAGTCAGCAGAAACCCTCCCCGTGAGTCAGCAGATTCTCACCACTGAGGCCGGGACGACCCATTGATCCGGATCAATACATCGATCCACTGATACAGATCACTCTTCAGACACATGTGTTCAGATGTGATTTACTTCCTGTTCCTGTTCACTCACCTCACCTGACTTCATCCGAAGTTCAGCTCAATTCAAACATGACTGGATCCTACAAGTCCCAGAATGCACCTGGGCTGAGTCTGCTGTGTTGAACGTGACTTCAGACAGAACGGAGGGGACACATGGATTTAACGCTGTCTGGATGGAAGTCAGTCCTGGAGCTTTTGTCATCGTTCTCTCTTGTCCGACACTTTCTCCTGCACTTGAACGCATCGTCCAGGCTTCAATCTGCACAGTGAACTTTTTAATCTGAGAGCTGCGAGGAAGTTTGTGCAGGAAGTTTCCATCCTGACGGTGGCGTTGAGGTGTTGACAGCGGCGGGAGTGACCCCCCCACCACCACCACCACCACCACCACCACCACCACCCACACCCAGCTCCCCCTCACTCCACGTGTCCCATGATTAATCTGCAGGTCATTAGCTGCGGCGCTGCTGCTGAAACTGGATCCTTTTCACTGCTCACTTTTTTGTTTCTCATCCCAACAGTGAATTAGCAGAGTGAATACATTAGCATACTAAACAGTGAGAGAGGAGCTGGGAGCTGTTCTCAGGAAGTCAACTGCACACTGTCAGAGGAGGGCTCTTCATCATCACCATCACCATCACCATCATCACTCCAGCCGCCTTCGGTCTCGCTCCCCGCTCCGTCCTCCTCCCCGATCTTCGTCCTCTCGTCTCTTGTGGTGTGAACTGTAGTTTTATGGGAAACATGAGTTTGCGGAGAACAATGTGAGATGAAGGAGGAGTCGGTGGTGTGTGTGGAGCTGCCCACAGAGGCAGGCAGGGGGGGTCATTACCATAACAAGTGCAGCGCAACCAAAAGCCATTTTGCTTCTTTGTTTCAGCTAAGCAGCTGTCATTTGCAGAACATTATGCATTTTGGATTCTTCTATGCTAATTTTTCGGGGGACAATTTTTCCAACAATGAGGCTCGGGCATCGAACAGAAAGCCTTTCATGGCGCAGACCGCGGGGTGCACCGCGCCGTGCCAAGTCAAACAATGGCTTATTGCTCTGAGCAAGCACATCTCAGCCCTTCAATAAAGCATCAAGTTCCCAGCATGCTGCAGCCCCCCCACTGCCCCCCCATCCACACACACTCACTCACACACACACACACACACACACTCGACCTGGGCCCCGGGGCCCGCGCACCATTAATCAAGATATTAATCAATATTGACGGGACATGCATGGAAATCAGTTGTTAACAGAGATAAACGGCCCCCACACACACTCAGGCTTTTACTTTGAAAAGCTCAGCTCAGGCTCCGCCTCTGTACTCCTCTGTACTCCACTGTACTCTTCTGTACTCCACTGTACTCCTCTGTACTCCCGTGTACTCCTCTGTACTCCAGTGTACTCCTCTGTACTCCACTGTACTCCTCTGTACTCCAGTGTACTCTTCTGTACTCAGTGTACTCCTCTGTACTCCACTGTACTCTTCTGTACTCCACTGTACTCCTCTGTACTCTTCTGTACTCCACTGTACTCCTCTGTACTCCACTGTACTCCTCTGTACTCCAGTGTACTCTTCTGTACTCCACTGTACTCCTCTGTACTCTTCTGTACTCCAGTGTACTCTCCTGTACTCCAGTGTACTCTTCTGTACTCTTCTGTACACCAGTGTACTCCTCTGTACTCCAGTGTACTCCAGAGTACTCCAGTGTACTCTCCATGTACTCCTCTGTACTCCTCTGTACTCCAGTGTACTCCTCTGTACTCCAGAGTACTCCAGTGTACTCCTCTGTACTCCAGTGTACTCCCATGTATTCCTCTGTACTCCAGTGTACTCTTCAGTACTCCAGTGTACTCCCATGTACTCCTCTGTACTCCATGTACTCCAGTGTACTCCTCTGTACTCCACTGTACTCCAGTGTACTCCACTGTACTCTGCTGTACTCCACTGTACTCTGCTGTACTCCAGAGTACTCCAGTGTACTCCTCTGTACTCCAGAGTACTCCAGAGTACTCCTCTGTACTCCAGAGTACTCCAGAGTACTCCAGTGTACTCTTCAGTACTCCAGTGTACTCCTCTGTACTCCAGTGTACTCCAGAGTACTCCAGTGTACTCCTCTGTACTCCTCTGTACTCCTCTGTACTCCAGAGTACTCCAGAGTACTCCTCCAGTGGAGTCAGATATAGGTCAGCATGTTTCAGTGAGCTGCCTGAATAATCGGGGTCAGAGTCAGAGACACTGGTGTTTCACAGTAAAACTGCAGTTTGCTCTCACACACATTAAACACATTGATTTATTATCAATAACTGACTCACAGTAGTTTTGATAGATTGAAGTCTCTGTCCATCAGCTGTGACTTTGATGTTTCATGTTTGTGTTCACTGTCAGTGACGTGAAACGACTGAGACGTTGGGTGATTCCAGTCAGTGTTGTTCTGTTGGTTGATGCTGTTGCCACAGACCTGCTCCAGAATCCGACACACGCTCCAGGATCCGTGTTTTGTCTGTTTCCACTGGTTATTGACTATTGATCAGTTCAGTCATTAAATGGTTTCTGAAGCAGCTGCAGCTTCATGTTCTCAGACTGAACTCCTCCTGCATCGATCCTCAGCTCAGCCTCGTGAAAATGAACTGAACTAACCGTGTGGTGTGTGTGTTGTGTGTGTGTGTGTGTGTGTGTGTGTGTGTGTGTGTGTGTGTGTGGATAGTGTTATGTTTGACTTCATTGTATGACTTGAATTATCACAGTGTGTAGCCGGGGCCACGGCTCTCCCTGAACGGGCAAAGTCAACTCAAATTGGGTTATGGGAGACCTCGGGCTGAGCAGCCGGGCCACCAGGACTCCAAAATAAAGCAGCGGCCCCCTCTCCCCCAAAAATAGCCCACACCATCACACCATCAGCCAGAAACCAGGTTAACGCTGCTCACACTCAACCTGCCAAGGATTTTCACACAACTCATCTCCACCCAGCTCCTGGACACATTTCAGACAAAAGGAGGCAGTTTAGAGGTCAACGTTTGACCCCGGGGGCAAAATCAATGGCATCATCATCATCACTGGGGGGGGGGGGGGGGGGGGGGGGGGGCAAGATTACATTCAATCAGGACATGGCGGTGAAAGATGAGGAGCCGTCCTTTTCTCTCCGTCACGTCACGTCGCGTCTCGGCTGACGGTCGAACAATAAAGTTTCAGGTTGTCAATAGAGGCGTGGAGTCCTCGCTGCTGATTGGACGGCTCGCGGGGACGAGGCCTGAGGCCGATCGACTGAAAGGAGAGAGAGCGACGATTGTTCCTCTTCATTCAAACCCACCAACTAAACCTCGATCGGTTCTGACTTTGACTGTTCGGTGCAGATCGCTGTGTCACCATGACGACCTGAGGACAGCGTCTGGGTTCAGAGGTCGTCGATGAACGGGCTCCAGGACGCTGAGGCGAGTTTAAGCGTGTGTCTCCACGAACAGCTGGGCTCCACGCGTCCTGACAGAGCTCAGGTCTGATCAGCTCCTGGTCAGAGCGAACGCCGCTGGTTCCTTTCCTCTGTAACACACGACGCACGCCCTCTTTCACAGGATAATCAGCCATGACTCTGCCATGCGGTATGGATCATATCGCATGTCTGGGAGCGGGGGGGGGAGTGTGTGTGTGTGTGTGTGTGTGTGGTGGTGGAGGGGGGCGAGGGGGGGGCTGCTTTACGTGAAACAGTCCTTCTAAGCACGGGCTTGTCCAAACATCTTGTCCAGCTCCATTCTGACAGCGGGATTAGAAGCACCTGCCACCCAGACAAAGACGAGGCCTCGAGCCGCATGAATGAGGAGCAACTGAGCCCAGCTCTGAGCTCCGCCCCCGTCCTCCCACCTCCACCCTCCGTCCTCCACCCTCCGTCCTCACTGATCGCAGTCCTCGCCCAGATCCACAGGCCCAGGCCCAGGACGGGGACGAGGCCTGAAGGAAAAGAGCTGTCAGAGGAGGAGGAGACAAACTGCTGTGGTTGACGTCTCTGCTTCATCACAGCGAGACACGTCGGGAGAAGAAGAAACGTCTGACAGGAAGTGGTTCAACAGGAACCTTCATGAACCACACAGCAGGTCCAGTGTGTGTGTGTGTGTGGTGTGTGTGTGGTGTGTGTGTGTGTGTCTGTGTCTGTGTGTGTGTGGGTGTGTGTGTGTGTGTGTGTGTGTGTGTGTTTGGTGTGTGTGTGTGTGTGTGTGTGTGTGTGATTAAAGCAGATTTTCATAAATTAAGTCAAAGAGACAGTGAATCATCTGAGTGGAGGACGACGTGTCCCCTCCTCCCTTCATGTAGGGTGCTGAGGCTGAGGGTCCGGGGGTGGGGGGGGGATTACGGGGTGACAGGGCCCTTGGGGGATTTCTCTCCTCAACACAGCGTGACGCTTGACACCCCCACCCCCCACCTCGCCCACTGTGTCCCCCAGGCCAAGAGACACACGTCCAGTCACTGTGGATGAGTTTTCAGGCTGGACGGAGGAGGACGGAGGGGAGGACATCAGGAGGAGGACGGAGGGGAGGACGTTAGGAGGAGGACGGAGGGGAGGAGTCAGGAGGAGGACGGAGGGGAGGACGTTAGAGGAGGACGGGGGAGGACGTCAGGAGGAGGACGGAGGAGGACATCAGGAGGAGGACAGAGGAGGTGAGACATGGACACAAACCATGTGTGAGGACACGTCCAATAAAAGTGATGCTGGAGGTTTTAAATCTCCAACACTCTGTCAGAACATGTGGACAGACAGATGTTTCCTCAGCAGCTGCTGGAGGAGACCAAACACAGAGACACTGGGGGGGGCGGGGGGGGGCGGAGTCATCTCTCTCTCTTTCTCTCTCTCTACCAAAAACATGAAGAAAAAATGGCGGCTCTACTTTGAGAGGAGCCTAATTGCATCATGGGACAGAGAGAGGAGACAGAGGAGGTTGTTGTGTTCTCTGCTGCAGATCGGTGGGGGGGGGGGGGGGGGGCAGTCGAGGGGGGGGCTGGTCCTCCAGGTTTTTAATATTTTACATTTGTTAATATTTATCTGTTACATTTTTAAAAGGCTGAACTTTAATCAGAGCGGAGACGCGGACCAGAGGAAGTTTCCACTGCTGCAGCGGCTCAACATGATGAAGACCATGATGATGAAGACCATCAGTACAGGGGTCACATACCACTGTGTGGACTCACTGTCCACCAATCAGCTTCCTCAGATGTGTCCATGGCGACTGATGTCATGAATCATGCCAGGACTCTTGACAGCAGAGTCTCAGCGAGAGGAGGACGGAGGAGGACGGAGGAGGACGGAGGAGGACGGAGGTCTCCACTCACTATCGTCAACTGTCAAACATGAGAGCTCCCCACCACAGCCGACCTGGAACCGGCCTCACATCAGTCCTGGGTGGCCCCCCCCCTCCTCCTCCTCCTCCTCCTCCTCCCCCCTCCCTGTGTTTTTGCCTTTCTGGTCCAGTTCCCATTTCTAAGCCCTGGGGTGTTGACAGCAGCAAACAGGATCATTGGGGTTCACATGCTGCTGTTTCCTCTGCACTCCAGTGGTGGTGGTGGTGGGGGGGTGAGGTGGGGGGGTGTTTGGTGTGGTGGGGGTGGAGCTGAGCTCTTGGTGCAGGTGAGCGTCTGTTAGCTCCAACCTTTTGATCCCACCTCTGCCATTGATTTGGTGCAGGCCTTGAATGCAGCACCTTCCTCCCCAGCCTCCGGGGGACGGGGTTCACGTCTCTCCCAGGTGTCAGGTCCAACTCAGGAGGTTCTGGTTCTGGGTCTGGGTCTGGCTCTGGCTCTGGTTCTGGCTCTGGTTCTGGCTCTGGGTCTGGTTCTGGGTCTGGGTCTGGCTCTGGCTCTGGTTCTGGCTCTGGTTCTGGCTCTGGGTCTGGTTCTGGGTCTGGTTCTGGTTCTGGCTCTGGGTCTGGTTCTAGGTCTGGTTCTGGTTCTGGGTCTGGCTCTGGTTCTAGGTCTGGTTCTAGGTCTGGTTCTGGTTCTGGTTCTGGTTCTGGGTCTGGCTCACTGCACAGCCTCCTGGATCCAGTCTGTGGTGAGTTTGGGTTTGGAAGCTGCTTCCTGTTTGTCTGTCGTTTACCTCATCACTCAGACAGTTAGTGTCTGAGGCTGTGGTGATGATGACGATGATGATGATGATGATGATGATGGTGGTGGTCTGAGCCTCTGTGACTCAGACCAGATGGTCTCAGGACTCTTTGAGGATACTCCTCCTCCTCTTCTTCATCCTCCTCCTCCTCTTCATTCTCCTCCTCCTCTTCATCCTCCTCCTCCTCTTCATTCTCCTCCTCCTCTTCATCCTCCTCCTCTTCATCCTCCTCCTCCTCTTCATTCTCCTCCTCCTCTTCATCCTCCTCCTGCTGCGGGTGATAATTCTTCTTCTTCTCTCCTATTGTCCAGTTCTGACCTCAACATGTGTCTAAAAACACTCCAGCACTGTCTCTCTCTGTCTGTCTGTCTCTGCCTGTCTCTCTGTCTCTGTCTCTGTCTCTGCTCAGCTCCAGATGTAGGGACAGGACGTCCAGCTGCAGGACCCCGTCAGCAGGCCAGAGAGCGGCGGCTTGTTTTTGCTGGGCTCTGGTTCAGGTGGTGTGGGCGCGCTCATGAAACGCGACCCTGCGTGACGAATGCGGTGTTGCTACAGGTTGCGGTGGTCTCGCCGCGGCCCGGGCTCCGGGCTACAGAGCCGCCGCAGAGAAAACAAGAGCGTGAAAGGAAAACCTGCTGCTCAGCCGGCGCGGCCGCCGATCAGCTCACATGGCTAATCCCGGCTCGGAGCCACCGCGTTGATACGATCCACAGTTTGTTTTCAGACACCTGCAGCCGTGACCACACACACACACACAGGCTGGAGGAGGTCACACTGGGGGGGGGGCAGGGGGTGTACATAAATTATGTAAGGTGTTGAACATAGCTATGAGGAGGAGGAGGAGGAGGCCACGCCCATCACACCTGTAGCTGCGTGTGGTCCTGGTGCAGAGACTGTGAAGCTTCAGTCAACATCAGGTGTGTGACGCTTCAGCACCGACTGAGTCACACACACACACACACACACACACTTCGTCCTGTCGTCTCATGTGTGACTTTGGAGACAGGTTGTACGTCTTCGTCCTCTCTGTCTCGCTCCATGTGTGTCTGTTTGGACATAAGGAGGTCAGGCGACAGATTTAGACCTGTCCTCAGAGGTCAGTGGACAGGAGGGGGGCGGGTGGAGCCACAGGTAACTCAGTCAAGCTGCTAATGAAATGAAGCTCGCCTCTGGGCCGGGGGAGGGGGCGGGGGGGGCGGAGAGTGCTGCCAACTGCCGTCAGACCCGAGGAGCTGACTCCAGATCAGAGCTGAGAAGTTTGTCAGCAGGAGACAAAGGAGGAGGAGGCGACGCCGTCCCGGTTTCATCTGACGTCTTCTGGCGCTCTGAGTGAAATGCACCATGGGAGTCGTAGTGAAGGTCACGGCTGATGAGGTCACCTGCGACCGCGACCTCGCGTGACTGCGGAGCTGCTGCCTTTGATGCGCGGCTCACCTGTTCCTCCGCAGCACCTGGAGAGCGTCCGCGGCGCCGCCGCCTCAGCTCCGGCTCGTCTCCCAACTTCTGTGGCTGTTGTTGAGAGAAGGGGATTATGGGTGGACGGGCTTTGAAATATCAAAGCGTTTGAGCGGCGCAGAAATAAAGTGATGCCTCCGCTCCTTTATGCCGTCACTCATTATGGCGGCGGCGCTGAAAAGGCAGCTCTGTACGGGAGCGGCTCGACGTCGCAGGCGTCTTCACAACAGATTACCACGAGCTGCAGCTTCAGCCTCACAGGCAATGAAAGGCTCAGATGCAAATTACAGCATGTACATCTCTCTGAACTGAATAACCCCCCCCCCCCCCCCCCCCCCCCCCCCCCCCCCACACACACACACACACACACTCCCCACCCCCTCCCGCTTTATGCTGCTGCTTTAAAGCCAGAGGTTTGTTCTGCTGCAGACCCAGCGAGCCGGGCTTTGTGACAGGTGAAATATTTATCCAGGAGAGGCGGGGGGGTCAAAGGCGGCCTATCTTGTTTGAGTCGCTGCGCAGACAAAAGCCATTGAGGAGCTGACAAGCTTGTGCATGGACCGGCCCAGCATGGCTCGGAAAAGTGGTTGTAAGCGATTGAAAGTGAGACAAACGGGGAAGAAAAGGAGGGTGTATGTCGGGGCGAGCGCGGCCCGTACGGCTCTGCTGTAATCTGGGCTCTTTTTAAAAGCCATCTCTGCCCCGCTCTCTCACGCTGAGGCCGAGGCCGTCGAGACGCCGCCTTTCACAACCGCTTGACTTCTGCCACGGTGGCTGCACCAACTATCTGATAGCCTTTCTCCTTTTACACGCCGGCCTTTATCGCCCGCTCAATGGAGACAAAGTGCCCTCACCTGACCCGACCTGCCGTCTGCTCTTTACAGCGGGGCTGTTCCCAGGTCAGCTCGGTGAAAACGCCTCAGAACAAGACGACACAGAGACACTTCCCCCAGAACTGCTGAGGCTCAGAGAGCACCTGTCACCTGTCACCTGTCACCTGTCACCTGTCAGCTGACGCTCCGACGCTCTGCTGCTGCTGCTGCTCTGTTCGACTCACACAAACTGATCAACGGCTCGTTATCGACCTGCGGATCAAACATCTGTGTTGCTGAATGTTTACAGTGAAGGTGATGGATTATAGTATTGATTATATTGATTATAGATCAGTGTCAGGTTGCATCAGACTTCATCTCCACCTTTGTTCCTGCTGCTGCTGCTGCTCACACTCAACAAACACACTTTACAGAACAATAAAACCCTGTGAGGGGTCAGAGGTCGACCTGGCCTGGCCCAGCCTGCCCCCCACCTCGTTAAATGCCAGCAGCCACACAAGGTAGATCATTATCAGGTCGCATTTGTCTGACCTTGAATTAGCCTTGACATTTACACTGGACCACCTGACGGCAGGTTGAGAGGCAGCGCCGCCGCCTCAGAGGTCAGAGGTCACACAGTTCACACACAGGTGAAGGAAAAACACCGAGGCCTGGCCTCCCTGTGTGTTTTGGCCCCTGCGGCGCTCCGTAGACACACACAGCGATGACAGATCCACCACATTAAGATGCAGCCAAACCACAACTCTGGAGCTGAGTCAGCGAGACACAGTTCGATTCCCCTCAGTAATTATCCAGGACGTCAACGTGACGCTGAGCGACGGAGGAGAGAGTCACAGCACAGAGACATGGAGAGATGCAGAGAGAGAACGAAAGTGAAATAAACAACATGTCTGAGGAGGAGGAGGAGGAGGAGGAGGAGGGGGAGGGGGAGGGGGAGGAGGGGGAGATAAGGAGCAGGAGTGGAGGTCTGGGTTCAGTTTTCTTCTCATGGGAAGCTTCTGTGTGTGAGAAACGTCGTGTTGTTATCGAGCTCACAGTCAAAACACTGGTGACGCACGGAGAAGTTATGTCAAGGCCGCAGCGAGGAGACGCACACAGGACGCTGTCAAAATAAAAGCATGTCTCACCTCCTCGCATCACATCGGACAGGAAGTGGGATCAGGAAGAGGGATCTGACACTGATCACTCTGATCAACGGGGATCAATAGATCTGACCTCTCGACCTTCAGGACGTCCTCCACCTGGACTTCACACCAGGTCAGACTCGTCTCTGACGCTGGAGCTCAGCAGGTCAAGAGAGTTCAGAGCAGAGCTGATGGAGCTGCAAGGTATCATGGGAAAAATCTGGACCTGGATCAGGACACACGAACACTTTATCACAGGTGAACACACAGGTGCAAGCTAAAGAGTGATGAGTAGATCATCTATCACACCAGGGCTGAGGAGTTTACTGCACCGCTACACCCTCATTTATGTGTGTGTGTGTGTGTGTGTGTGTGTGTGTGTGTGTGGACAACACAGGGTTAATCGCTCACGCTAATTGGCAGAGGCGGCGCCGTTCCCATGACCCCGCTCCACCCGTTATTAGCCATATTGTTGTGGAAAGCAGAATTATCATATAGGCTGCAGAAACACCACAATTAGCACAATCTGACAGAAATAAATGGCACAGCAGGCGACAGGCCCTGCACCACACACACACACACACACACACACACACACACACACCGCAACAAACACACACACTGCAACACAACACACACACACACACACCGCAACACAACACAACACAACACACACACTGCAACACAACACACACACACACACACCGCAACACAACACAGCACAACACAACACAACACAACCACTGCCTTTCACACACTGAGAGGGAAGAGCTGACTCAAAGCCACTCTGTAGTGTCTCGTCACACTCACATGTTCATTATGGGATGTTGAACCTCACAGACATACACATGTTGGTCACACAGGAGTCAAAGAGCTGATGTTTGTATCAACACGACCTGGACTGAAACACCTGGGAGCAGCAGAAGGAGAAACAGCAACACCAGTCAATACAAACAAGTGACAGAGCAGGCTGGAGGCTAATGCTAAGCTAACAGGCCATGTGACCAACACCATGTGACACTGACGTTCTGACAAACCAAACAAACTCTGCACAACTTCTAACGTCAAGAAGAAGAACAGCTGAAGGCCCCAGACTGGTCCCTCGCTTTACTGTGTCCCCGGACTGGTCCCTCGCTCTATCGTGTCCCTGGACTGGTCCCTCGCTTTATTGTGTCCCCAGACTGGTCCTTCACTTTACTGTGTCCCTGGACTGGTCCATCACTTTACTGTGTCCCTGGACTGGTCCCTCACTTTATCGTGTCCCTGGACTGGTCCCTCGCTCTATCGTGTCCCTGGACTGGTCCCTCGCTCTATCGTGTCCCTGGACTGGTCCCTCGCTCTATCGTGAGTCACTGCTGAAGATCCTCAACAGGAATTCCCCTCCTCAGGCTCCGCCCACAGCAGCTCCTACAGGAAACACACCCTGGCTGCACCTGGCTGAACACACCTGTCCCCAGTGAGATGAGCGCAGACCCAGGATCAGCTCTGCCCTCCTCCTCCTCCTCCTCCTCCTCCTCCTCCTCCTATCCGGGGCAACCTGAAAGCATGCATAGCTAACGCCTGCTGGATGGCGCGGGGGCCTCTGTCTGTGCCCCCGAGGACCTGAGCCCTTCCTTGGCATCGCAGGCCGCTCCTCTCTCCTGCTCTTTTTGTGGTGTTTTGTTGTTGTGGCACAAAGCTGACAGTGATGATATGAAGTGTCTTCTCAGGCCGCGGCCAGTTAAAATTCATTTTAAACTGTTTACCCAGACAAAACAATGGGCGGCGGTCACGCCTGTTATCTGCTGATTTATTGGAGGCACGCAGAGAGAAAGGAGCGGCAGCCATGCAGCGCTGACAGTTTGGAGAGAGGGCGAGGAGGAGAAAGAAGGGAGATGGGTGGAGGTGGGGTGTGTGTGTGTGTGTGTGGAGGGGGGGGCAGGATAGATGCACTTAAAGATCACTTCTTTCACCGTTACTCCTCAGGCTTCATCAGCGGGACAAAGATGGGCCTTCACTCACACAGCTCAGCTTTGTTTGGAAAACGCCAATTTCCATAAGCGATTGGAGGGACAATGTCATAAAGAGGCGTGCACGCAGGGGGACAATGAGACCGGGACAAAGGACTGTCCTGATTGTCTCTCATAGTGGGCATTCCTTCTGTTACAGCACACACACACGCACACACACACCAAACTGCTCGGCACGGAAGTCACAGGAAGCTGGAGCTGCCACATCCAAGATGGCCGACTGATTCTGCACCAAGTGTTCCACCACAACGTCAATGTTTAACAAGAATGTACAGCTACATCCACAACCTGTGACCTCTGACCTCTGACCTCTGACCTGTTTCTACAGAGCCTTCAGACACTGCAAGCGGCTCAGTTAAAGGTTGAGTTCAGGTTCAGGATGAAGTCAGATCAGGAACTGACAGTGTCTTTGTTTCTGTCGCCCTGGAGGATTGTGGGAAGTTGAGTTCTTTCCTCACTTTGTTTTTCCTCTCTCAGTCTCTTCAACCAGACGAGCTGCTGTTGTCAACGACGACGATCGAGCTGCCGCACGCCACAGGACCACGCCCCTCACACACTCACAGAGGAGAATGTGTGTGTGTGTGTGTTGTGCGTGTGTGTGCGTGTGTGTGCGTGCAGATGCTGATCCAGGTTTCCTTCATCCACCTCCAGGCTGTGATGTCACAGAGGAGGAGGAGGAGGAGGAGGAGGAGGAGGCTAACTGAGGACACTGACGAAGAATGAACTACTGTGCACACACACACACACACACACACACACACACACACACACACTTGAATTCACTGGGTTTGCACAGCCCTGACACTCCCTCATGGCACATTCATGGGGCACACACACACACACACACACACACATGCTTACTCTACACTCCAGTACTTCCTCCATCTCTTGGGTGTACACGTACACACACACACACACACACACACACACACACACCCAGAGTAAGAGCTTTGAGGGGACGATGTCATGGCCCCCCTGCTGTGCTTCACACTGCAGCTCAGTGATGCTGTTAGATGGGACATCGCATGACTGGGAGCACAATAATGTGTGTGTGTGTGTGTGTGTGCGCGCATGTATCTGTGGAACAGTGTCTGTGTGTGTGTGTGTGTGTGTGTGTGTGTGCGCATGTATCTGTGGAACAGTGTCTGTGTGTGTGTGTTTGAGGTCTTTCTCTTAATGTACTCCTGCACACACACCCCCCCCCACGTCACTGGAGTGGCCCCCTGCTGAGTTCCTATCAGCGTCAGCAGTGAATCTGTTCGTTCAAGCAGCAGTAAAAACCTCACTCCACTGACCCACAGACAATAACCTGCATCTCATTACTGCTGCATGCTCTCCCAGCTCTCCCAGTTCTCCCAGTACTCCCAGTTCTCCCAGTTCTCCAGTTCTCCCAGTACTCCCAGTTCTCCAGTACTCCCAGCTCTCCCAGTTCTCCCAGCTCTCCCAGTTCTCCCAGCTCTCCCAGTACTCCCAGTACTCCCAGCTCTCCAGTTCTCCCAGTACTCCCAGCTCTCCCAGTTCTCCCAGTACTCCCAGTTCTCCCAGCTCTCCCAGTTCTCCCAGCTCTCCCAGTTCTCCCAGCTCTCCCAGTTCTCCCAGTACTCCCAGTTCTCCCAGCTCTCCCAGTTCTCCCAGTACTCCCAGTTCTCCCAGTTCTCCAGCACTCCCAGCTCTCCCAGCGCTCCCAGCTCTCCCAGCACTCCCAGCTCTCCCAGCTCTCCCAGCTCTCCCAGCACTCCCAGCACTCCCAGCACTCCCAGCTCTCCCAGCTCTCCCAGCACTCCCAGTTCTCCCAGCTCTCCGGCGCAGTGCGAGGACGCTGGGAGAGCTCGTCTTAGAGATATAACGTTTTTTGACAGCTTCAGCCTTTTCGGCGGACGCGCCGCACGCCGCACAGAGGCAGCGTGAACACGGCGTGCAGCTCAAACTAGTTTCTGCCTTTGAGGAGACCAGGCTCCCGCCAAGTGCAACATGTTGACGCAGTGTTAGGAGCGCTGTGTGTGTGTGTGTGTGTGTCGGCCTCGTCCACCTCCTCCTCCACTGAGGGGAGTTTAAATGACCCCTGGAGCTCAGAGCGTCCACCCTCACCTGTAAACACAGGTGATGTGTCAGAGACCAAAGCTCCACCCCCTGACATGACAGGTGCGTTTACTGTAGCTGGTGATGCTGCAGGTTCAATTCCTGCCTCCATATGAGGAGGAGGAGAAGGAGGAGGAGGAGGAGGTGGGGGAGCTGACAGGCAGCTTTATTAATGACAGCCCCCCCCCCGCTGTGAATAGGTGGGCCGGGACAGACAATAGCTGGTGCTGGATGCTGACAGGTGCGTCACAGGTGTGTGGACGTCAGGGATGACAGGACAGCTCCAGCTTCACGCTGCTGACTCTGCTGTATCACTTTTCATACGCCGCCTGATAACAGATCCGGGAGGACGAGGCGGCGGCGGCGGCCACGGCCGCGCTCCGCTGACAGCGAATGCCACGCTCCACCTGTCCAACTCATAACAGCAGCAGCAGGAGGAGGAGGAGCAGGAGGAGGAGGAGCAGGAGCAGGAGGAGGAGGTGCCAGATACTGATGATGAGTTGGCCTCAAACACAACACGACAGCTCTGTTTACTGTGAATCTCCTGAATGATGCGTTCAGGGTCCTGGAGGTCGATGGTTAATCTCCAACTCTGTGAAATAAAGTGTCTTCTCTTCTTCTTTTTCATCATCACTGTGTCTTAGTTGGACTTTGAGACAAACCTGGGACAGAGTTTGTCTCTCCAGAGGTTTTATCAGGACACTGGGACGTTTCACTGAAGAACACTTTCGTTTAACTTCCTGTTTTCGTGCACAAGATAAAAGTTCACACCTTGTTTCCTCTGTTGTTTATAATTATGAAGCGATGACGTCGTCTCAGTGAAGCCGAGCGGCGTGGGTGGCGTCCCTCGGCGCTGATAATGAAATAATTGGCTGTAATAGATGGGTATTGGGGGGTGGGAGGGGCTTAACACCCCGAGCACAATTAGGGTATAAAGGCGGCGATGACGAGCAAATAATGGCGAGGCTTTGTCTGAGCGGAGCGGCTCTCTGAATGTGCATGAAGTGACCTGGAAAAGCACAACGGCAACTTTTGCCTCTTGAGTCGCAGCAGGAACAATGGAGGCTTTCAGAGAGCGACATGTCGTCATCATCAACAACCTGCCTGTTGTGTTCCTCATTAGGAGCGCACACACACACACACACACACACACACACACACACACACACGGTGCTCGCAGCGTTCCCAGATAAGGAAACTCCAGTGGAGTTGATACAGAGCTTTAAAAATAACAAACTGCTGCAGGTTCACACGTTTGTGGAGAAGCGAGTCCTCAGTGACCTGCTTATCTAAAGGTCAGAGGTCAAATGGCTTCAACTTGTGCAGAGCCCCAGTGAGCAGAAATCTGACCAGGAAGGACTGGACTGTGATCCAGACCAGAAGAGAAGGACCTGAGCTGTCCACACACCGTACAACTGTCCCAGACCAACTCGTCTTCTGTCTTCAGTCCAGAGTCTGATCAACTTCCTGTGAAGAACACTGCAGCTGCAAACCAGTCCACTTCTCTGTGTGTTGTTGTGTTTGTTGTTGTGTGTTGTTGTTGTTGTGTTGTTGTTGTTGTTGTTGTGTTGTTGTTGTTGTTGTTGTCGTGTGGTGAACTGCAGCCACACGTCCATTCGCAGGGAGCAAACACCACATGAGCTGAAACACTGTGATGATGTTTCACAGCAAACGCCACAGAGAGGTGAATTGTGGGAAACTGGGCAGACAAAGTCAAATTCCTCCGAGCCGGGAGTTTGAATTATCATAATTGGAGGCCGCGGTGGAGCGAGCGAGGGGGGGTGGAGGTGGAGGTGGAGGTGGAGGGGGGGGACTTGGCAGCCAGTTCAAAATGTGATATTATGAAGCGAGCGCTCAAACAAAAGAGGTGATGTGTGATTATTCATGACGAGTCCAAATCTGGCATCAGTTTCTTCTTCTCTCTTTGTTGTCAATTTTCTTTTTGAAGAGATGAGAGAAGACAGGCGGCTCTCCACCCCCCCCACCCCCCCAAACCACCCACCACCCACCCTCACCCACCCCTGTTTCCTAACGATCGATGGTCTTTCCAAGTCAGTAACCATGAAACCACAGCGTTTGATCCGGCCTCAGAGGTTGTGGAGGACGACTGCGGACGACCACGGCAAATTTGTCATCGGAGCGCGAGTCTTTGTTGTGGGACCGGAGGAACGCCGGCGAGGCTCAGGCCGCTCGTCGCCGCGCTGCAGCGGGTTGCAGGGACCGACACACAGCTCCTGTCCCTGAGCGTGTTTTTAGGGCAGGATCACACCAACACATGTTCAAGCTGGGAGGAAACCCGGGGATTTGAGGAACCATCTGTTAACCAAAGCCTTTGGGAAGCACACTAAGATCATCTTAGGATATTGTTCTCCCCAGGTGGGGATGGCAGGGGCTCCACGGGGCCCCTGGGGGGGCCGGGGCAGAAAAGGGAGGGAAACGGGGAGCTTAAGGAGCCGTAATCTCATTTTCATTCATAACACCCGGGCGCTCCGGGTCGGAGAGGAAAGGAAACCGAACGCAGCATCCGAGACGCTGGAGGTTGCGTCATGTCTCGGACCGGAGCGAGGCCAGAACGGGTCAGAGTCTGAGTCCGGCTCTTTGAAATCAACTCCACAGGCAGAAACAACAGGATTAGCTCCGTGTGCAGGCTCATCGGACAGGAAGGAGCAGCAGCAGCCGCCCGTTAACAAACACCCACCGCCTCCATCGGCTGCGGCTCCCTGGAGACCGGCCGCCGGCTCCTCTCGTCAGGAAGTGGAGCCGCCGCCGAACGTCTCACGTCCTCCCTGTGACGCAGGAGGTTCGCTCCACTGTGTGTACAGGGGAACTTATCTTCACCACTCTCTGCCGTGGCGCTCCCTGGGAATCGAACCTGCGCCTCCTCCTGACCACAGCGTGGCGGCGGCGGCGGCGGCGGCGGCGCAGTGGAGCTGCGTTGGTTAACGATCTCCTAAAAAGCGGCTTGTGCTCAGTTAGGAGCATTATGGATTAGTTACAGTCTGAAGGCCGCAATAATTACCACAACAAACAAGAGGCCGCTAAGCCGCCCACTTTACTGCTGCCAGGACTTCACTCCTCTCCTCCTCCTCCTCCTCCTCCTCTTCTTCTTCCTGACTCCTCATCTTCTTCTTCTTCTCTTCTTTTACAGCTTCCTCCTTCTTCTTATCCACCTCATCATGTTCTCTGCCTTCCTCCTCCTCCTCCTCCTTCTCCTCCTCCAGAAGAGAAGGAGGAGGAGGAGGAGGAACAGATTGTTGATGCTTGTTGACCTGTCAAAGCAGCAGAATTGTGGCACAGGATTGAAAATCTAAATCTGCATTAGAGGCTTTTGTTGGGCCTGAGGCGACTCGCTCTGCACGAAGGGTCTTTATCTCACCGTGGAGAGGAGGGGACGACACACACACACACACACACACACACACACACACACACACACACACATATGACAACATTTAAAGCCGACACAAAGTCAGTGCAATGTCAGCGTCGCTCAGTCGTTCTCAGATCCACGGTGAATTCATCAGAGTCCTTTAATGTCACACGTCGTGAACAATAGACACTTCCAGGTGGTGCGTTCAAGGACGCTCCGACTTCTGAGCGTCCAGTTTGAGGACTGTAATGATGAAAAGCTGTGTTGCAGCGTGAGAGCACGACGTCCTCCGTGTTTCTACATCCAAACTCTTCTGTCAATCAAAAATCAATATTATTCAGGATCAAAGATTATTGATCTGACTCGGACTCAGTGATTCAGGATTTTACAGCAGGAAGCTGAATTTTACATTTGTGACTTTATTGATCTGACTCTAATCCAATAACTGTAATCCCCTGCTTTAGGAGTCAAACTATTGATTGAAAGGAAAGTTCAGGTCCAGTCCTGTGACATCACGACGCTGCGAGTCTTCATGAATGATGCCGAAGTGTCGGCGGCCCGTGCGATGAGCGTGCGATCCTGTAAATCCTCGGCTGTGGGTTAAGTACAGACGGAGCTTTAATCTCGTCTGCATGCTTTCTTTGTTTGTTTGTTTGTTTGCTGCTGCTGTTGTCCTGTTGTTGTCCTGCGTCTTAATCCTGCTCTTAAAGCTCTGGCCCAGATTGTCGCTGCGCCGCAGAGGGATCACCACCCAAACTGAGGCTCCGTCACCTCCGACCGACGGGACGCAGCTACGGAGGCACAGGAGGGACACGCTGCCGCTGCTGCTGTTAGTACAACGACATTTCCACTGTAACCACTACTTCCACTAACCTGTACTCAGTACTAGCTTTACTACTGCCTCTACTACCACAAGTACACAAACTACTACCAGTACTACTGCACTACTACATCTCCTACTTCTACAGTGTATAACTACAGTAGTGTTAATACAGTGAGTGTTTCGGGGGGGGGGGGCGTACTGAGGACGTCTTTGGATGCAGTCATATGACTGCAGGGCGACTCCTGAGGGTGTGTGTGTGTGTGTTGAGGGGGGGGGGGGGGTTAATTAAAGTGATGCTGATCAAATCAGAGCGAAGATGCTTCTTATGAGATTAACAGCTGCAACATTAAGCCATTAAAATCTGATCAGAGTGTAATTGATTGATTCAGATCAGCGGTGATTAGCTCCAGTCAGGACGACAGACTGTCCTCAGCTCACCAGGTGGACACACAGCTCCAGCGCCGCAACACGTCAGCTGCAGCATCAGCTTTCATCCAGCACATGTTGGTCTGAGGTTCAGGTTATTTACTGAGGTTTTGACCTTTGACCTGTGTTTTCTGAGATGGTACGTTCTGAGGAGTTGAACTGTTGCTGTTGTTGCTCAAACTGAGCTGGAACCAGCTGAAGCAGACAATAAATGATCCAGTGATCGTTATGAATCAATAAGAAGCTTCTGCTCCACGTCACAGGTTATACAGTGGATGTAGGTGGGGGGGGGGCCGCGGTCGCCACAAAACACACCTTCCAGTGACTTTTGTGCAGCTTTGATGTGAGATTACTTTCACGGTGGTGGAGAATGCACAAGGAAAATATCGCAGCGTACATCAGCGCAGGTCCTTCCGCTGTCTTCTTAACCGGCGGCTCAACTGTGGCCGTCTTTGTTCGGCCTGAAAACCCACGTGAAACACAATTGAAAACTTGGCAACAGCGCGGCAGATACATGGTAACTCAATCTGCTGTGGCTGCTTTAAACTCTATCTAAGGCAAGGTGGCTTTTGTAAACCGTGGGACAATGGGCCGCTCTGTTGAAGGCACAGAGGTTGATTTTCACCTTTTAAGTGAGGACACCAGATACCTGCCTTTTCACCGCGCTCGGTTTGAGGACAAACTTTCTTTCTCGAGGCCTTTTTGAACACGAGCTCGGCACCAAACGCCGCACAACGTTGGCCAACGCAGCTCCAAAGGTATTGAGATGGTTGGGCAGCTTCTCGGGGAATATTTCCGTTGGTCGGCCGGTCGGTCGGCCATCCGGCTGGAACTGGATCGGCGAGCGCCTCAGATGTGTCAGAGATTCAACCACAAGGCCGCGGGATTAAGACGCCACTTTAGAGCACTTGTGCACTTCAAAAGGAGCCTGCCTTTAATAACTCCATCTCTTCTTCTTTGCTCTTTGCTCTGCCCTCAGATAAAGTGACTGCCTTCAGCTGTTTCCTGACAAAATGCCCCCCCCCTCGAGCCAAACACGACCTCAAACCACAGAAATATTGAGCTTGAATCCGTATTGAAGTGTAGTTTCTCACCATCAGGCTTCATCGGCGCAACAACACGCAGTAAAACACTTTGCTCGTGTTTCCTCCCAGCGACCTCCTGATCCCTCCTCCCCCACCGCTTCAAACCACAACACATAACTGATGTGGCCATAAACGTCAGCGGCTTCCAGACGACAGCGTCTTCAAAGACCTCCTCCACTTTTCATCCCCCTGTCTCCAAATCCTTTACAATAACACACACGGAGCAGCTCCCATTAGTCAGAGCAGGATCCTCCACCGGCAGACACTCGATAGCAGAGAGAAGCTCACACAGAGAGGAAGGAGAAGCAGATGTTTGTCGTCACGGCTGTGAGACGTGTACCTGCTGACCTCTGAACTGCAGGTGTTGGACCGCAGGAGGATCATAGGAGGTGATCGAAAGCTCCGCCACTAAACGGATCCTGTTGTGATGAGACCGTCCGAGGTCAAGAATGAACTTTTAATCCAAACAGGTCAAAAGTCTTTTTACAGTGTCTGGGAAAACTCATCTGCTGAGGAGGAGGAGGAGGAGGAGGAGGAGGACTGTCTCTGAAAGCTCCAGAACATCGACTAAATGGACTTTATGGTCTGAGTGTTTAGTCAACTGCTGCGTTGGAGGTCAAGAATGAACTTAACCCCCAGAACATCAACCAAAGAGGCTCATCGTGAACTTGGCAGGAAGTGAGACTCAGTCTTTTCTTGGTCTGACTTGACTTTCTGTTCCACATGAGCGTCATCTCCACCACAGGAACCAGGAGGCTTCAGAGGAACTCAGTGGTTTCCACCACAGGAACCAGGAAGCTTCCTTTGTGGACTTCTGGTACCTGGAAGTCGTTCCAAGTTCCTGGAGAACCCAGTACCTGGAACCAAGAGTTCCTGCTACTTTTTGGCCTTAAATCTTCTGCCTTGACCTTTGACCCCGGGGTCCCTCTCCGGCTTCATGTATAGATAGCTAGTATAGATAGTAGCTGCAGCTCAGCTCCTCGTTCCTCTGTCGGTGGGTGGGGGGAGAAACGAGGGCGTGACCTCGGCTGACCTCTGACGCTGCTGCTGCTGCTGCTCGAGGAGATGTTCTCAGCTTTCCCACCTGCCACTGGAGGAACACCTCCACCCACCCACGCCTCTCCTCCGTCCATGGAACCTGGTGGGGCCTCCGGGCCACTGGTGTCTGTGACAGGTTAGTGGGACTAACGACATGGTGCTAATCAGCTTTATTAGTGCCACTAAAACCAGTCTGTGGGGATCAGACGTGCCAGCTGTCTGCGCTACAGGACGGTTGTGACAGTTTTCATATCTCACAGGATGTGGCAGTCAGGCGCGAGCGGCGGCGAGTTCGACGGCTCGGCCTCGGGCGAGTGAGTCATCACATCGGTGAGGAGGAGGAGGAGGAGGAGGACGGGGTGGAGCTGTGAAGGAGCTGCTGCCCTACCACCTCCCACCTCCTGTAATCTGTTGGTGGATTAAACGATTCATTAGCTGATTAGCCTAAATCGATTAACAGCACAAATGAAAACAAAAGGGAGCTCCTCAAGGCGTGGGGGGGGCGTGGGGGGGGGGGGTTTAAGGGCCCGGGGACAAACACAAACAACCGGTCTTAACCCAGATTGAGCTTGGTGAGGGTCCGATCAGACGGAGAGCAGCCGTTTAAAGCTGCAATTAAAGCTCCGAGTCTTAGAGGATGATTCCTCTTTGTTTACGACGCTGCCATCAGAGCCGCCGGGCCACAGCTGGTTCTGCTCCCCAGGAACCGCCTCCATGCTGCAGAACATCTGGGCTGGAGGTGAAGATCCTGACTGAAGCCAACAGAACCAGGACTCCCTTCCTGGTGCAGGTTTCAGGCTGAAGCTGTCAGTGAGTTAAACAAAGTGAGGTCAGTGAGCAGAAATGTTTGTTTGCTCTGCAGAGACCTGACCACATGACGCAGCGGCTCGTTTCCCAGCAACGGGTTCAAGCTCCTTTGTTGAAGTCTGATGTGTTTCTACCTGTGGTTTTTAAAGAGGCGACGCCGGAGCTGTTTTCACTTTACCTGCTCTCGTGAATACAACACAGCACGCACAGACTGAGGCGAGCAGGTCAACAAAATAAAAGCCCCTGCAACCGTGGGGCCTGACGTGACTTCAGCTTCAGGTTGTTAGCAGCTGCTGCGGCGGGAAAACAAAGCCAGAACCCGACTTTGATGTTTCCAGAACCCTCGCGTTCTGCTGCGCTCAGACCCAGAGCTGCAGCGTCCCACTGCACGTAAACACCCTCTGAACACACGCTAATGACTGCCATGCAGCGAGGGGCGGGTCAGGGAGAGTTCAGGCCACGCGCTCGCCACATGTTGGAGGCAACAACCCCCACACCTGCCCACCACCACCACCACCAACCGTCCACACGTGTCCTGGTGCCACAGGAGCGTCCTCGCCGCAGAGCCCACAGACACAACACCGGCGACCTCATGCTGCTCTGGAGTCTCACAGCGCCACAACCAACCTGCAGGGACACGTGCTCGGGCCTCAGCCGCTGCTCAGCGCCGTCTGCACATGAGTGGCTCAGGACGCTTCACTTCGCTGCTTTACTCTAGACTCTGCTGGTTGTCGTCAGTCGTTACCATGGTAGCGTGGGCCTCAGGGCGCCCGACAGCAGGTGTTTTCAGGTGTTTACATGACGATTGTACAGTTTGGCATCAGGACGACATAATCAATCATCACGATCAGAGAAGATCAATGACTCTGTAGAGAAACACTCTGGACTCATCAAAGCAGGACGAAGAGCTGCGTTTGCACATGAAAAGACTCGAGCGTGTGAATCACTGCAGTGGCGAGCGGCGAGGGGGCGGAGCCTTTCGGAACACATCAGCAGTCAACAGCTCCACATGAGTTTGTGAAACCTACGAACATGAGCCTGCTTTTATAAACTGAGGTGACATCATCATCGGTGGTAACACATCACTGAGGCGTCAACGTGTCTGCGCGGCGTTCAGGGGCGAGCGTAAACACGTGTTTCGACAAGACTGTGTGTGGCTCCCGCCGTCACAGAGTTACAACACGACGGTGACGCACCAACAAACATCCAGAGGTTGAGCAACAGCACTGACACACACACACTTACTGTAAATCACACACACACACACACAGGATCACTGACAGGAAGTAGGTCGGAGGTCAAAGGTCATGGTGACCTCATGAATCCTGGTTTAGACCTTGTGAATCTGTGCAACACTCTGAGGGATCTTCTTCAGATTCGGTGCAAACGCTCACCTGGACTCAAGGAGAAGTTCAATTTGATGACGTTTAGGTGGATGGAGGTCAAAGATCAAAGGTCAAAAGTCAAAGGTCAAAGCTACAATGGTCTCACAAGACACGGTTGTTGCACCAGCTCCTCAGAGGAACATCTTCAAACTCTGCACAAACGTTCAGCTGGACCGAAAGACGAGCTGACTGCAGTTCTGTAGTCAGAAAGGTCAAAGGTCACAGTGACCTCACCAGTGACCCCAGACTTCACACAGACGTTACACGCTCTCTGTGACTGTGGACAAACAGGAAGGAACTGGAACTAGTTAGTGCGGCGGAGGAGGAGCCTCGTCACGACCTTCAGTGTTAATTAAGTTTTCATTTAATCAAGTTGATCAGTCTGATCACTTTTACTCTCCTGCTCCTCCTCCTCCTCCTCCTCTCACCTTCCTCTTACCTCCTCCTCGTCCTCCACCTCCCCTCCCTCTCTCTGTACCAGATGGACACACACTGCCCCCCCCCCTGTATTGTCTCACTGGACTCTTTAGAGAGATAAGCTCTGCGGATTTCTACGCACGCCAACCTCGTGAACTTGACCCCTGGACCAATTCATCAGAGGAAAAGCCTGGTGACCCCCCCCCCCCTCCTAACCCCCCCTCACAAACACACCACCCGGCCTCCTTGCTGTGTTTTGTTGATTGTATTCAGATTTCCTTTTGATCTTTGTGCATTAATTGCATTTGTTTAATGTTTGACCTTCGTGCTGATGCTGATGTGTTTTATTGTGGAGGGGAGGCTCGCCATCATCCGGACCTTCAAAATAAAACACAGGAGAATCATCCACTTTAAACGCTGCTCTCTCAGCTCCTGATCGTCTCCGTCCGGTTGTCAATGTCAGAGACCTGGTTCAGCCTCAGGAAGCAGCAACAATGAACCTCGCGATGCCTTCACTGACCCTGATCAGTATTGATCTGTTTCTCTTCTCATTCACGATCGGTCATTTCTGATCAGTATTGATGACTTCATTTGACTTGATGATGTCACAGCTCTGCCAGTTGTTGTTGTCTGAGAACTGTGTCTTGTCAGGAACATGAATGAACCTAAAGGTTTGCGGCCGTAGATTCCTAGAAACCAGGAAGTTCCTTCTGACTCATGCTGTTTCATAACGTTAAGTTTTGTTGGTTTTCAGTTATGAAACATGATCAAATCAACAGCGATCGTGTTCACAAGAACACACGTCACCACATCCTCCGTTCTCATGAAGGAGACGAGCTCAACAAGCCTGCAGCTGTTCAACACTGACACTGACACCTGGTCCACGGGCTGAGAGCTGGGAGACATGCTGGGCCGGGCCCAGGTCCAGGTCCAGGTCCAGCCCCAGGTCCAGGCTGAGGCCCAGGCCCAGGTCCAGGCCCAGGCTGAGGCGCAGGTCCAGGTCCAGGCTGAGGTGCAGGTCCAGGCTGAGGTCCAGGTCCAGGTCCAGGTCCAGGCTGAGGTCCAGGTCCAGGTCCAGGTCCAGGCTGAGGCCCAGGCCCAGGTCCAGGCCCAGGCCCAGGCTGAGGCGCAGGTCCGGGTCCAGGCTGAGGTGCAGGTCCAGGCTGAGGCCCAGGTCCAGGTCCAGGCCCAGGTCCAGGTCCAGGCTGAGGCCCAGGTCCAGGTCCAGGTCCAGGCTGAGGCCCAGGTCCAGGCTGAGGCCCAGGTCCAGGTCCAGGCCCAGGTCCAGGTCTGGACGTGCTGCTCACGGCGGGGGTGTCAGGTTTAGGTGGCGGCTGACGGCTGGAACAGCAGGAATGCCTGCTGCAGCTGCCCACCACTCAAGAGGGACCAGGTCCTCTCAGACCACCTCAGGCTCCAGCCCTTCACTTAATCCCCCTCTCAGACCTCAAAGCTGAGCCCCCTCACACACACACACACACACACACACACACACACACACACAGCCCGCTCTCAGCTCTGAGCTCCTCCATGATGTTGATGTGATGGAGTGGAGGCGTGGCGTGGAGCAGAGACCTGACCACCGACACCACCACATGACAGACGACCTGTTCGCCTCACAGGAAACGGTTTGTCCTCCAAGCCTCAGATCGATCTGGATCCACTCTGACCGCCAGAGGCCTGAGGAGGGTCACTGAGCACAGCAGCCGTCTGGCTCCAGGACTTCACAATAAAAGCCTCTCCTGTGCGGCGGCGGCCCTCGGAGCGTGTGGGGCCGCAGCAGAGGTAAAGCTCTGCTCTCTGCAGCTGGGATCGTCCCTGAACCCTGAGCTGACCTGGATAACGGCGGCGGCGGTGGCGGCGGGGTGCGGGCCGGCGGCGTTAAAGCCGCTGTGTTTACACGGCAGCGTTTACAGCAGCAGGCCAGAGGATGCCTGACATTCCTGCGCAGGACGTCTGTCTGCAGGAAGCTCGTCCACGCCACCTCATCACTCCAACATGTTTCCCCACGTTTGTACGCGTAGCATCAACAGTTTGACAGGCGGCTCTGTGAACCCGCGCCAGGCCTCCAGGGGAGGGGTCACCGGGGGTCGTGGGTAAAATAAGCACAGGGAGAGGCGTTTGAGTTCCTGTAAAAATGACCATCAAGAGAGAATCAGAGGAAACAGTGAGGAGGAGGAGGAGCAGAGCCTTCATCCTCTCCCATTGTATATGATGGTCAGGATCAGAGCTGAGGCTTGATGACCTTTGACCCCCCCCCCCCCCCACTTTATTTTACTGTCACTGTGTCGTCAGTCGTATTTTATGGTCTGTTATTGATACACACACACTGGACACTGTCATCCATCCTCTGATCACACACACACACACACACACTGCTGCTATCAGCTATCACAAGACATCTACACACACACACACACACACACACACTGATACTTTTATCTGATGCTCACACACCTCTGAGGGAACACACACACACACACACACACAAAGAGCTGTGTAGAGGTCATGGGGTCAAGCTGAGGTGGAGTGGGCTGGAAAAGGACCAGAGATCAGAGCTGATAACCCCGCCCACCTCCCAGGTCAGAGCTCTCAGGTTACCTGCTCAGGATTGTTTGGACCCCCCCCCCCCCCACACACACACACACACCCCCTTGCAGCCTTGGCCGTGGACTTGAGCGGCGTCCGGAGGAGCAGCTGCAGGTTTTTGAAAGGTGACACCGAGCTCTGTGTGTGTGTGTGTGTGTGTGTTTTATGGTTCCTGTCTGACACACTGAACATCACCTCCTCTTCTCCTGCGACCTTTGACCCCATCAACCACAGCACTGAGGAAAGCTCACTCTATAAAAGCTTTTAAATGTTCGTATATTTGAAGTTGAATTTCTTTTCTCACATTTGACACGTTCCCATGAAATCAGCATTTAAAACCCTTTATGAACGTGTGTGTGTGTGTGTGTGTGTGTGTGTGTGTGTGTGTGTGTGTGTGTGTGTGTGTGTGTGTGTGTGTCTGTGTGTGTGTGTGTGTGTGTGTGTCTGTGTGTGTGTGTGTGTGTGTGTGTGTGTGTGTGTGTGTGTGTGTGTGATAAGGTCCAGGTGTGTGTGGAGTCTGTGGGAACACACCAGAGCTGCTGCGTCTCTAATCTGCAGCCACAACAAGGAGGAGCTGGGTGTTTGTCAAGGCTTTGGACTGAGGGGAGCCACAACAGTCACTCGGCTCAGCGACCCTCGACCAATCAGAGCGGAGCTGTCCTGCACCTGGAGGCCGCAGAGACGAAACAACGCTCTGATTGGACAGAAACCCGTCGACCCGTCGGTGACGCGGCGATGACGGCGACTCTGAACGTGACGTTGGACAGTCTTTACAGGATCAAACGGCAGGAGACAGAGTCCAGGGAGGAGCTGGGGGGGGGGGGTCAGCCAGGTGATGCTCAGGTTGTCCCTGCTGCAGGGTCGCAGGTGACGGAGCTGCTGACGCGTTCAGGAGCCTCTTTCATCTGCAGCTTTCATATCATAAGGTCAAACAGCGGCTTATCTGACCTTTACACCCGCCACATCCCATCAGCCAATCAGGGCGCTCGGGGCGGGCCTCCGGCCAGACGTCGCTGACATGTGGCAGAGCAGCGTGTCGCAGATGCTGCAGAGCACCACCTGTCATCAAATGCATCTATCTGAGGGGTGGGGTGGGGGGGGGGCTTCAAAGTGACCTGGAGTGATTGTGATTCATGGGAACAGAGGAAGAGACACACAGAGGAAACCTGCTGACCTTTACACACACACACGTTCATTCATAAACACTCAGCTGCTCCGTGGAGGCAGTGAACGCACCACACTGAGGACGAGCTGTGATGTCACATCACTCTACCGTCCCACAATGCATTGCAAACATCTCTTATTTTGTCAAATCAAAGGAAACAAAACAAAAACTTTGTAAAGACGTCGTCGACGGTGACGGGAAACAAACGCGTCAAGATCAGGACAGGAAAATCAAACGCACCCCGACACACATCAACAAACACCACACAGAACCAGACTGAACTCTTTTGTCCCGATCGACCCTGAACGTGTCAACAGAGACAAGTCTGGAGGTGAGAGCTCAGAACACCTTCACCTGGTGTTGACCTCTGACCTCTGTGGACAGAGCCGACCAGTGGAAACATAAGAGCGACAGGAGCAGAAGAGGCAGCAGGTCAGGGGTCAGAGGTCACCAGCAGCCCTTCCAGGCCGCCGTACTTTAAGGACCGGATCATCATCATCATCATCATCATCATCATCCTCAGGTGTTTCAGCAGTAAAATCCTGAGCATCAGCGTCTCCAGGGCGACAGCTACAGACTGGACATCCAACATGGCCGCCGCTGTGACCTCAGGAATTCTTCTGAGCTCCAAGTCCCGACGCCTCATTTCCTGCTCCGGCCCAGATGGCGAGGAATTCAGACGCACGCACACGACGAACCGCAGCGAGGACGACGAGCTCTGTTCGTCTCTGTCACCAGAGGAAATGCCTTGATCTGTGAGGCCTGTGCTCAATTATGGACCTGAGGCGGACACGTCCTCCTGTCCACCTGGACGTCTGGTGGTGGGGGGGGGGGGGGGGGGGGGGTCTCCTGTCGCTAACACAAACATGTGAACTCAGCTTTTATTGGACAGAGGCTGGAATGTGGGGGAGGAGGAGGACGGGGGCGAGCTGGTCCACAGTCTGAGACAGAGCTGTGAGACACGCTGGACGCTCCACGTCCTCCGCTGCTGCTCTCCATCTCCTCTCTGCTCGTCACATTCCTCCATTTAAAGCTCGTGTGTCACCTGCTGTCAGAGCGCCGTGACCTTTGACCTCCACCAGCTTCACTACAAATTGCTTGTAAGTGAGTCGATCTGTGAACTGAAGCTCGCTCTGTCTGTCCTCAGAGTCTTCACAGGATGTCTCCTCAGAGACGTCTCAGAGACTCTGAGACGTCAGGTCGTCAGCTCAGCCTTCTCCTCCTTCTTCTCCTTCTTCTTCTCCTTCTTCTTCTTCTTCTTCTCCTTCTTCTTCTTCTCCTCCTTCTTTCTTCTTCTTCTCCTACTTCTTCTCCTACTTCTCCTTCTTCTTCTCCTTCTTCTTCTCCTCCTTCTTCTCCTTCTTCTTCTCCTTCTTCTCCTACTTCTTCTTCTTCTCGTTCTTCTCCTCTTCTCCTACTTCTTCTTCTCCTCCTTCTTCTCCTTCTTCTTCTCCTTCTTCTCCTCCTTCTTCTTCTTGTCCTTCTTCTCCTTCTTCTTCTTCTTCTCCTCCTTTTTCTCCTTCTTCTCCTTCTTCTTCTTCTTCTCCTCCTTTTTCTTCTTCTTCTTCTTCTTCTCCTTTTTCTTCTTCTTCTTCTTCTTCTCCTTCTCCTCCTTCTCTCTTCCTCTTCCTTTCCTCTGCAGCGTGTTTCTGCTGAACGTCATGACTGAAGAAACGAACGCCTCTCTTTTCCTACGTTTCCTCCTCCGACCACACGACTCTGGAGGTCGAGACTCTGAATACCAAGCGTTTTATTTTGACAAGTCCAAGGTGTGTTCCTGTCTGACCTGGACTGGTCTCTGATGAACAACAGAAAGAAAATGGAGAAATTAAAAAGGTAAAAAAAATCGAGTCTCCATGACGACCTCAGATAATCAGTGATGGATGATCAATGATTCCTCCTCAGAACAACGTCCACAGCTTCTCTACATCATCTCGCTCCACAGCCCCGCCCACTTTTAGCTCCACCCACTCTCTGTGAGTCCAGGTGAGGGCAGGAGCTCTTCACATGTGTCAGGGAACATGATGGTGTGCACGTACACACACCTGGAGGTAATAACGCTCCTCTTAAAACACACACACACACACACACACACACACACACACTCTTCTCACGTTGCTGCCCAGGTGAAAACAAAAACTGTAAAACATCACTGATCCCTCGTCGGCCGATCACACGCCTCCCAGACAAAAGGCACATGAAACATGGCCGACGCTGGGGGCGGAGCCGGCGCCAGGCGGCCAGTGCGTCCTGAGGCTGAGTGGCTCAGCGTGCCACCTGAGGGCGAGGTGCGTCATCGAACCTGCGACACGTGAAGCTTATTGTTTAAAGGGGCGACAGGGTTCACTTTTTATCTGCAGCCACACTGACGCCATCACTTCTCCTGTTGCCGTGGAAACTGGTTGGAGTCGTTGACGTCATTGTTGCGTCACTAATTTGCGTTGGACGCACAGAGTCCAGGAACACACGGCGACGCTGTCCAACTGACAGGAAGTCTGGTTCAACACACTCAGATTACACAATAAAAGTTTTCCTCTCCCTCACACACAGAAGGTCTCCTCCTCCTCCTTCTCCTCCTCCTTCTCCTCCTCCTCCTCCTCCCCCTCCTCCTCCTCCTCCTCCTCCTTCACACTTGACCAGTGCTGGGTCACAGGGGTATTCTCTTACAGCCGTGACCTTTGACCTGTGTGTGATCAGTTACTGTTTGATTCTCTGCTGCTGAAAAAGTCAAATGACTTCTTTTTGGCAGCGAAACGTTTGGACACGAGTTTCTAAATATTTGATGTGAGTGATGTGCAGCGTGAAGCCACACACACACACACACACACACACACACACACACACACACTGTTGCTCAGGCCAAACCACCAAATGTTTTTCCTCCAACGACGATTTGTCAGAAACTGTAAAATTAAAAACTGGAAACTTTCAGTGGAAACGACACAGTGTGTGTGTGTGTGTGTTTGTGTGTGTGTGTGTGTGTGTTGCCGTCCTCAGTCTGCTCTGGTTTTAATCATGAACCTTCAAACTGGTACAGAAGGAGAAGGAGGAGGTGCTGGACTTGCTCCTGGTCCTGGTCCTGGTCCTGGTCCTGGTGGACTGTGGGGTTAACTGGTCCTGTTTGTGTTGACTGCCCTCTAGTGGTGGCAGCTGTGGATGAGTCGGGTCTGATGCTGCTCCACAGACTCTTCCCCTCCTGATCCTGATCCTGATCAACAAATAAATGCTGGGAACACTGGTCCAGTCACTGGTCCAGTCACTGGTCCAGTCACCTTCACCAACACCAGGACTCCATCAGGCTCCAGTTGTCCCAGTTAAAGCTGCTCGGGTCAGGACCTGGTTCTACTGGTCGTGGACCTGGACCTTCAGCACCTCCTCAGTCTGATGATGGAAACATCACGTCAGCCCCTGAGAGGGGGCCCTCAGCCTCTCAGGGGCCCCCACCTCCTCCTCCTCCTCCTCTGAGTGACAATGAGCGGAAGCTGTCCTGCTGCTTCAGATCCACTGTTTTCCAACACTGCAGCACAATGGGTCCCAACCTGCTCCACCCTGGGCTCTAATCTCCGTCCTCCTCCTCCTCCTCCTCCTCCTCCTCCTCCCTCATTCACAGCCTCGGCCTGGTGACAATGGCTCTAGCTGAGCAGGAGCAGACTTAGTGTTGTATCATAAAGTTATTTAACGTCTCAGACTTGACAGACTTGCTGGAGAGAACCTCCACCCACCAGGTCAGAGAGCGGACGGACAGAAGAGGACGGAGCAGCCTGAGGGACCAGGAGACGTCTGAGTGTGTTGGACGGCAGAGTTCAGGTGCAGATGAAGCCGGCGCAGGTCGAACTGGTTAACTGGACCGGGCCCTGCTTGACGTGAGAAGGAGACAGATGGGTCCAGAGGGACGGACGGATGCCGGACGCAGCTGAACCGGTCAGCGCTGGTGTGAAGCGGCTCCCAGCACAGAGACCAGTGTGAACTGGAGAGAGCAGACTGGTGAGATGTGACGGGACCTCCACGAGGGGACCCCACTCTTGCACTTGACATTCATCTCCTCTCAGATCACTTGAGTGTGACGTTCTCTTAGCCGGGCCCAGCGTGGAGCCCGCGGGCCCTCGACGGCGGCGCTGACATGCATTGTTGGCGTGTCACTGGGTTTTGGAGAGGGCCACGTGCGTCCAGTGGGCTGAGACAAGCGCTCCCATACATGATGTCAGACATGAGAACGGACCGTCTCCAGAGCAAAACACACTCCCATCTGCAGGGGCCCCGGGGCCACAAAGAGACTTATCTGAGAATGGGCTCAGGGGCCGCCGCATTGTGCCCACAATGACGTCTTGGCCTCCTCCTAAAGCCGACGAGGCCGATGCTCTCACACAGAACAGTCTGAGCAGGTCCAGCTCAAGGACCCTCGAGCAGGAAAAACACACAAAGAGCAGAGGAGGATAATCTGCGGAGCCACAGGGAACGCTGCCAGGGGATTATGGGAAAACCTCCGCCCACATCCAGGCCCACCGGGTCCCTGTGTTTGTGTGTTTACACTTCCTGTTGTTCCCTGCGATGGACACAAACCTGAACCTGGAGCGACAGGACCAGAGGGATCCACCGTCTCAGACAGAACAGGGTCAGAGCTCCGCAGCTCGTCGTCTTAAAACTTCACAACAGTCCTGGGGTCGTCTCTGTTGGGTGGACGGAGGAGGACACGAGGACGGACAGAAACACGGAGGAGGTAAAGACAGGTGGTGATCGCTGACCAGACTTGACTCTGTGAGGCGTCTCATGATAAACACAGCTCCTGATCGCTGACTGGTCCCAGCGTGGAGGCCGAGCGTCAGGGCGGAGCCGCCGCGTGAGCTGATGAACATCCTCAGACCTGCTGCGTCTCAAAGACTCAGTGTCATCAGTTAGTGAGACAGCGAGACGGGACGAGACGGCAGGGGAGTCTGTGTCGACTTCATTGTCCCGCCGGACAGAGGCTGACAGATTTCACTTGGCCTGCAGCCAGCAGACAAACACACACACACACACACACGCACACACACATTTACATACGAGCGGCACCCTACTCAGCATGGGAACTTTTGGGGCTGCTGGTTTCGATGAATGGACGTCGGAGGCGGAGGCCAGATTGTCAAACTATTAGTGTCAAACATGGATTCAGAGCTGTCGTCCCCCGCCAGCTAATGGAGAAACAAACACTGCAATCATTTATTTTTAATTGAAAAAGAGCGACGAGCAGCACTGCCGTGAAAAATGAGGTGCAGATACCAACGCAGAGATTCACTTCGTCTTGTGGCGACGCGTGGGAACAAAGTGGAACCATCTCCTTTAATCTGAAGGTCCCACCGAAGCTGCTCCTCCTCCTGGAGACCAGAACTAATGGTGCGTTCAGGGTCTCTTTGTCAAGCAGAAAAATGAAACGCTCACTTTGTTGGGCCGAGGCGATGACGAGACGAGAAGATGCTCCGATCGCATGACGTCAGGTCGTCCGCTCCTCTGATCTGGACTCAGTTTGTGTGGTGGACCTGAGACGGTGACGATCGAACGCTGACCGGAGCTCACACCGCAGGAGCAGAGAGTAAAGGTCAGGGCTCAGGCTCTTCCTCTCAGTCCTGAGGTCAGAGGTCAGCTATCAGGGCTCTGGAGATAAAGATCAAGTCTCTGACCTGTCAGGACGTGTCTCAGGCCTTTGAGGACAAGTCCAAGTCCAGACCTGGACTTTCAAGGACAAGTTCAAGTGAAGACCTGAGTCAGGACCTCGTCCAAGGTCCTCGAGAACAAGTCCTGATCAAGTTTCTGATCCTGAAGCAGACGGTCCAGAACTGAAGGGACCAGATCCTGAAGTCCTTTAAAAGGCTGTTTTTGACCGTGCCGTCGTCGCCCCACCCCACTGGAACAACACTGAGGAGACAGGGGCAGTATATTAATCTGCCCCCCCCCCCCCCCACCACCACCACCACCACCACCCCTGTATTAAGGTCAATAGCGCCGCTCGGCAGTCACAGCAAACACCACAGAGACTCAGGTCTGAATCTATTTACTTAGGAAAACCTGAGGTCAGGGGGGTTAAGTAAGAGGTGGCCGGGGGGGCGGCGGCGTTCCTCCAGTCACCATATCTGATTTAATACACATCGGAGCGGGGGAGGCAGGGCGGGGGGAGGGGGGCGAGGGAGGAGAGGGGGGTCACAGCAAATAAACTGAGCGGATATTAAAGGTCAAAAGGTCGTCCAACATGTGTTTTCTGAGACGGGCTGAGTGAAGAGCTGAGCAGATGAGTCACAGAACGAGGCCTCAACCAGACCCCGTCTGTCCTGGACCTGGTCTGTCCTGGACCCGTCTGTCCTGGACTGGTCTGTCCTGGACCTGGTCTGTCCTGGACCGGTCTGTCCTGGTCCTGGTCTGTCCTGGACCGGTCTGTCCTGGTCCTGGTCTGTCCTGGTCCTGGTCTGTCCTGGACCGGTCTGTCCTGGACCTGGTCTGTCCTGGACCGGGTCTGTCCTGGACCGGTCTCACGGGTCCAAACAGGATCCACATCCAGGTCAAGATCTCCAGTGTGGTCCGAGCCTTTCCTGAGGAGCCTCCTGGTGGTTTCTCTTCCAGCTTCACACTGAAAGTGCTCTGTAAATAAACTTTGACCTTTGACCTTGGCGAATGGAGGAGCTGCTGCTCCTGAGTCTGGAGGTTTCCACTGACGGATCAGGGATGTTGTGTCCAGAGTGAACATGGTCCTGTCAGACTTACAGGGTGTTTGGACCGGTCTAACTCCTGGGGCCTCTGACATGCAGCCTGTTTACACAGTGACGTGCTGCTGCCTTGCTCCAGGGCACGCCGTCCACGGCGCTGTGTTGCTGCGGTGTAAAAGCCCAGTAAAGCAGACTGTGGGGTTTTCCCACACTGGGGAGCGATGGGACCGCAGCTCTGTGGAAGTCATCAGGATCAGATGGCGAGATGTGGAAACCTTTTCTCACGCAACAGTTTTCAAAGACATTCAATCTTATTATGGCTCCGAGGGAAGATTACTTCCACATGGCGCGGGACGCGTCGCTCCGTCGCTCCTCTGCTACTTACGTCTTTTATTTTCATTTCATCTGAGTCGCTGCTCCGCGGAGCACCTGAGCGCCAGGCCAGATGGACCGTGAGCCGCTGCCGTCAGAGACATGGAGGATCAGAGCCGCTCAGGTGATGACTCACCTGGACTGAGCCGGAGCCGTCCCATCTGATCTGATCTGATCTGATCTGAGTGACATCACAGGTCGAGTAGGTTTGTCTTCCTCCGTTAAACGTGTTCAGGTTCATTACTGATGGCGGTCGTTCAGGCGTCTGCAGCTTCAGTCCAACGTCTCCTGCTCCAGACGCTGACATGTGGCTCAGGACTCAGTCACTGATGCAGCTCGTCTGAGATAAAGTGAGGTTTTCTGATTTGCTGCACCTGCACACTTTGTCCACCAGGTGGAGCTGTCGGACCACACTCACCTGCTCAGTGTGTCAGCTCGACACACACACACATCCACAGAGTGTATTGATCCCTGACTGGGAAAGTCTTAAATACATATCAGCATGGACGGTACAAAAACCGACTGTCAGATCAATCAATATGTTTTTGATTTTCTGCTTTCAACAGTTTCTGTGTCAAACCCACAGGATCAATCATCAATGATTGAACTTCAAGTGACTGAACAGTTTGTTGATCAGGAGCCTTTGGATCAACAGCAGATAAAACATTTTCCTTTGTCTCCTTCTTCTGGTGTGAACTGATGTCATGAAGCCAGAACCAACGCTTTGTATGTCATATGATCGATCAATGATCAATAATCAGCCTGGTCTGCAGCAGCATGTACTCATGTTACACACAGCCTCTGTAACGTTCAGTCCGATCAGTGTAATGACTGCAGCCGCCACCAGGTGTCACTGTCTGATGTGGAATGATAAACTGTGATTAAAGCTCAGCTGATCGACTGCAGAGGTTCACACACCGTTCAGTGATCGATACATTTATCAGATATTGATTTTATTGACAGTGAACACAGGTTCAGCCGGTCACTGATT
>MU269989.1:17992015-18084515 GCA_021432705.1 Caranx ignobilis
AAGTACTCAGAAAGCAGCACCAGTCTCAGCAGTTATAGTGTAGTACAAGTAGAAGTACTCAGGAGTATCAGAGGTTAAAGTACTATTACTCAGTACTACCACATTACCATCAGTCCTACTGCTCCATCTCTGTGTTGTGTTCAGTGGCAGAGTACAGTTTCAGTAAATCTCAGACTCACTGCGTCAGCTGATGATTGACGGCTCGGTCCGGCGGCGAACAGGAAGCGAGGCGTTCAAAGTGCCACAGTAAAACTCACCATTTGGCCGAGGGGTCGGAGATCAAAGCAGGCGGAGGTCAGCGTGGACCGGAGCTGTGGAGAGAACAGGATGTCAGTGAAGGCAACACTAGGACAGTTGATTTAACCAGCTAATGCCTGGTTGTGTTGTTTCCCAGGCGCTTTAAACGCATCGCTTCATCACATTAAACAGTGTCCCTCCCTTCACATGTGGTCACTTCTTTAATGGGACCAGTTTGACCAGTGACTGAACCATTTGCTCATCCTGACCCCCCCACCCCCCCCACCCCATGTCACCCATCAGTCCACCAGTCAAAGTGAAGCTGTAACTGTTGTTGACAGCTGGCGAGTCTGATTGTTACTTTTCTCATCAATTATTTAATCAATGAGCTCAAACTCTGCTGAATGCACCACACACACACAGTCAGGACGATCAGTGCTGTCACTCATGTTGTTGCCATAGCGACACCGGCGGCTCTTCCCATAATGCTCTATTGGCGGCCATGTTTGTCTGCGAGTTGTACGTAACATCCTGTCAGTGACGCATCGATAATCAATCATGTTTGATATTGATCGTATTAACTGCACTGGGGGCTGAACGCTCAGTGTTGCATTCACACTCTGAAGTGACTGTAGGAATTTCTGACGCTGTGTCAGAGGTGTTCTTTCTCGATGGGGTCGGAGGTGTTTGATCATTGATCGAGGCCGGAGGAGGTGAAGCCTCCTCCTCCTCCTCCTCCTCCTGCTGCTCCTGCTTCACTCACCGGCTCCTCCTGTTTATCATCAGCCCAACAAACTAAACAAACAGTAAAGCGTGGCGGCGGCGGCAGGAGGCCTCATCAGTCGCGGCCTCGGGGGAGCACTTCCTGTCCCTGCTCTCTGTATAAATCCACATGTCAGCGTTAGCCTCTATCTGTGCACGATAAACCACCGGCTTTGGGTTTGGGAGCTGCTTCTATTTTCGCCTCTGCACCGGCCCGGCCTTCTTTTATGGGATAGCTATTAGTCAAAGGAGAATAGGTGCGGGGCTCGGCCATAAATTCCAGCAAGTGGCCCTGGGTAAAGAGGCAGCGCGGCGGCGGCGGCGGCGAGGAATTGACTAGGTGCTGTGTGATTTTACTCTGCTACGCCGTGACCTTTGGAGGCGAGACAGAGTCGTTTGTTTGCCTGACAGCAGGCGCTCCAATAACTCAGGCGGCCTGTGATTCCCGTGATGAGCCAAACTGTACTCCAGCTCCACCTCAGGCAGGCGGTCGCCTCCCCAACGCAGGAAACACCCCCTCGCTGAACGACCGGGTCTAAAACTGATCAATAACCTGATCAGAGTCCGTGTGATCAGTGATCATTAATATTCTAGAAAAGACACGTTCATGCAGAAAATCATCACAGGGTTGAACCAGAGACTGAAGAGAGAGAGGAGACAGTCACTCTGCAGGGTGTGTGTGTGTGTGTGTGTGTGTGTGTGTGTGTGGGGGGGGGGGGGGGGGGGGGGGGCTCATTGTTCAGGCTCTGTGACCATTGTACTTAAATGAGTCTCAGTCAACAGTTAATCACTCTGATAACTGAGCTGTTTAAAGAGGAAAACACTCACTGTGTGTGTGTGAGTGTGTGTGAGTGTGTGTGTGTGTGTGAGTGTGTGTGTGTGTGTGTGAGTGTGTGTGTGTGTGAGTGTGTGTGTGTTCCCTCCAGTCACTAATGTGTGAACACCAAATGTTGAGCCTGACTAACAGTGATTTGTGACGGGAGATCAGAGGAGGGCAGGCGTGAAGGAGCAGCCATGATGTTCCTCATATATCACCTGTTTGTGAGTGTGTGTGTGTGTGAGTGTGTGTGAGTGTGTGTGTGTGAGTGTGTGTGTGTGTGTGTGTGTGTGTGTGAGTGTGTGTGTGTGAGAGTGTGTGTGTGTGTGGGCTGCTCACACCTGTTACACAGATAAAGACGGCAGCAGCAGCAGCAGAGCTGTCACTCAACACACTGCTGCTGTGGTCCAGTGTGTGTCGGTACAGGATCACAGGTCTGAGACCTTGTATTGATTATTGATTTATCTGATTGGTTCTGGTTCAATCAGCCGCTCTCGGATGTTTCTGAAGGAGAACCCCCCCTCCCCCCCCACGGTCTTTGAAGCTGGACTCCTATTGTTCTAAGTGTTGGAGCCTCAGACTTAGTTTCAATGAAGCTGCTCAAAGGTCAATAGTCAAATAAACTTTGATGAGGCCCCCACCTCTTCATCCCCCATAACCTTTGACCCCCCCACCCCACCCTGCCGACCCCCAGGTCACCGCTGCCAGAAAGCAGATTGAGTTGTGAACGTCAGTGGAAACAGAGAGGAGGAAAGCTCCGACAGACCTGAGACCAGTGGAGGTTCAACCACTGCTCAGTCTGTGATGGCCCAGTTTGACCTTTGACCTTTGCCTTAGAAGGTTTTAGAAATGACATTAAAACGTCACAGAGTCACAGAGTCACATGTCCAAAGAGGCGGAGCTAAACCCAGCGCCTGGTTCCTCCGGAGGCTCCTGGACGACTCTGCAGGTTTCAGATGAAGCTCAGAGACAGTGTGAGAGCGTGTGTCTGTGTCTCCTGACGAGCCTCCTCACCAGGATCTTCTCACTCACAGCTCCTCCTGTGTCTCCTCCTCCTCCTCCTCCTCCTGTCTCCTCCTCCTCCTGTGTCTCCTCCTCCTCCTCCTCCTCCTCCTCCTCCTCCTCCTCCTGTCTCCTCCTCCTCCACAGGTCATGGACTCTTCAGCCTCCAGAGCTGCAGACAAGAAGGACAAGATGGACGCCAGCGGGTTCGGAGACGTCCCGAAGAAGCCGTCGCCCTCGGAGACCAGAGGTAAGAGTCTGTTCTTCAAACTCTGCGGTGGAACGAGCTGAGGTCTCTGAGGGGCTCAGGGTGGGGGGGTGGGGGGGGCGGGGGGGTGATGAAATATACATATCAAAGATGAGCAGCTCCTCAGCAGTCAGAGGTGACTTACAGTACGAGGCTGACAGGAATCCTAAACACACTCATCACTAATGCAGAGGGCCCCGGTGGAGGGGGGGGGTCGGGGGTGTACAGTCGAGGAGTGTGGCACAGTTTGAGCTTGTAAATGCTGATGAATAGGTAACATGACAGGAGAGGGGGGGGGCAGGTGAGAACCAGTGTTTGTGTTGTTGAACTAAATGAAGAGTAGCAGCTATCCTCTGAGCCGGGGGGTGTGGTGGTGGTGGTGGGGGGGGGGCGTCCATGTTTTAAAGATGTCAGCAGGTGTGTGATGAAAGCTCTGGATAATGAGGCTCAAAGACCTTGTTCTTACCTCCAGAGGATAAAGACAGAGAAGAAGAGACGACAGCGCTCTGAGTGACACACACACACACACACACACACACACACAGATCAGGGGTGTGCTTGATTTACTGATCTGACCACCAGGTCAGGACGAGCAGCTCAGGGCTCAGTCAACAGTCAGACGATCGATCATCAGCTATCGATTATCGGTACATGGATATTGGAGCTGTGTGTTTGTACTGACGTGCGTCCTGCAGCACAGCAACACACTCGCCTGTCGTTCAGAGGAACCGCCATGTTTTTATTGCCACGTCCAAACACGGTCTGGGTGGTGGGGGGGGGGGGGGTGGGGGGGGGGGGGCGACAGGAGGTGGGGGTTTGGGGCGTGTTTTAGAGATGTCAGGCGACGTGTGATGAAAGCTGAGGATAATGAGGTTAAAAGAGCCGGAGCTCACCTCCAGAGGACGGAGGTGTGAGGCTGACGGGACACGTTTGAAGTGACACTGTGTGTGTGTGTGTGTGTGTGTGTGTGTGTGTGTGTGGAGATGCCGGCGGCCTGCCACCATGAAGAGACGCCGCAGCTTTAACTGTTGATCAGAGGACGTGGGCGTGGGACAGCGGAGCGTCTCCACACGTCGTCAATATTTGAACAAAGCTCGCCGTCGGCTCGTCGGTCACATGTTGTTTAAATCCACACGGAGCGTGTGGAGGGCGTGTTTGATTTCACACACGTCTGATCTGAGTTCACCTGCTCACACCTCCTGCTCCGCGTGATGTCACCGGAGTGGGCGGGCCTTCAGCCGCTTAGACTTTAAATCTGCTCAGAAAAAGAAAACCGGACGTGAAGACGACGGTTTTACAGTCGCCACCTGACTGATGACCTCACGGCGGAGTGAGAAATACAACTTTTACTTTGACAGCGGCTCTCAGACTTCCTGCTGTGAGGCGTTCGTGGGGCCCTGGTTATTTCCTGCTGCAGGAGATTTAGTGGTGAAGACTCGGTGAGTGCTGCTCCGCTGCGAGCCTCTGAGGTTTTAATCTTCCAGCCGCTAAAATAAACCCTCCCTCCATAACTCTTCCTCTCTATCAGCTCCGTCCTGTTTTCATCTTGAATAAACAAGAAGCGCCGATGCTGCGGCGGCGCCACGCGTTCCCCCGTCTCAGCCAATCAGATACGGGAGCTAAAAACCAGCAGCGTCTGCCACGGCGCAGAGACAGAGCAATTACTTATGGCAGTAATATGCATTATTATTCCAGTTGCCAGCTCCTGATAAGTGAATATGCAGCAGGAGATGGAGGCAGATGAGACGAGGTCCTTGAACCCGGGAGCGCGCACCTGAACGCACCGTCTAATATACGGCCGCCGCTGCAGCCGCTTTTATTGTCGCCGTATGTTTCGGCGCCGGCTGCAGGATTCCTGTCACCTAAGTCATGCCCACCTCTGAGCCCCCGCCCCCCCCCGCGCCGCCGCCGCCCGCCCTGTTTTATATTCCCGTCCCGCGTTATTTATTTAGAACAATTTCCTCTCCATCAAAGGACGGAGCTAATGCCGAGTTTTAATATGTTATTTACACATACAAACAAGCTGTTTACAGCGGCGCACGTGTGCGCGGCGGCAGAATGAATGGGCCGCTCTGTTCTATCACACGTTAACAATCTGGACTGCTAATAGAACCATTTATCATGGAGCGGCCATTTGTTTTATGTGAGCAGCCCGGTCCCGCTCCCAGAGGCCTCTGTGGGGACGGGGGGGGCTGGGGGGGGGGGGTAATGAAGCTCAAGTGAGAGTCACTTTGTTTAAACAGTGGATCCGTCGCCCTCCCACTCAATTAGGACGGACCCAGGTGCTGCTGTCTCCTCCTCCTCCTCCTCAGTCTGTCCATCACAGGGTGGACAGACTTTTATTTTGAAGGAACAAGCTGTAGAGTCAAGTCAAACTGGCACCGTGACTCCTGGACTCAAGTTCAGTGTCATTTACTGAGAGTTGGCCTCAGCAGCAGCAGCAGCAGCAGCAGCTTTTTAGGCTCGACCCCCCCCCACCACCACTCTCCTCCACTCTCCTCCCCCCTGGCCGGGCCGGGGGCTCTGCTGCCCAGCTAATAGATTCAAATGAGCGCTTGTATTTCCTCTGACAGCACACATCTGTCTGCCGGTCGGGGCCGGGGGGGCCAGGGGGGCCGGGGGGGCCGTCCCGGGCCCGTTATGATCCGAATGGTAATAATAGTGGAAGGTATTTAGAGAAAAGAGGGAAAATGAGGGAGAGTGTGACGACGGTTATTGTTCATTCAATCTGATCTCTGTCCGATGGGATGAAGCAGTTATTGCCTTTCAGCTTCACACGTGTGTGTGTGTGTGTGTGTGTGTGTGTGTGTGTGTGTGACGGACCTCAGAGACTGCGCCTGATTGGCCGGAGGCGCCGGCGCATCTTCTACAACAACACCGGCTGGATTCAGTGGGTTTGACCTCTGACCCTGAGGGTGCAGGGTGAGCAGGTTCAGTCGGCTGCGTGACCTTTACACAGTGAATATTTCAGAGGAGGTCGGCGTCGCAGGTTCGAGCCCGAGCGCCGCCGCCGTGGTCCGCAGGCGGAGGAAACGAGCGGAGCTGCTGACGGTCTGATGAAGCGTCGTCACATGCGTCTCACGACGAGATTGATGGGCCCACGCCCCCGGACGCCCCCTCTCCACCCTCCCTCCGCCCCTCCAGTCGTTCTGCCGAGTGCGGCTGGTCCACAGGGAGGGGCCCCGGGTACTTAGCACCTCAGCTGGGCGGCCCCGCAGCTCTCTGGGTGGGGGGGTGGGGGGGCGGTCGACCTAAACAGGCTCAGAGCTCCATGGTGTCGGCTTTAATCAATAATCAGGTTTGTGATCACAGATGATGCTTTACATTGTTCAGTCGGGCTCCGATCAGTTATTGATCCGATCAGGTTTTAATTTGATTGTTGACATGTTATTGATCATTTATAATAACTAAACAATAATAATAATAACAATCAACACAACAACATGTTTCATTCAGCGTTAACTGAACTCAAATCAGAATTATTGATCATTTATTGATCCTGCTCTTCACTGCACTAAGATCAATCATTTTTCTGATCATCATCATTGATCACTGATCACACATCCCTCCTGATGGCTTGTTTAGACGGGTCCTGTCTATTTCCTGCAGTGATACACACAGTGTCAGGTGACTCAGGCTGGAGCTGACGGTCGGGGGGGGGGGCCGGGGGCCGAGGCAGGGCCTGGCCGAGTGAGGAGGGTTTTAAAAGAGCTGCTTTAGCAATAAGGACACATCTCGTTATCAGGATGGTGGTGGGGGGGGCGGACAGTGAGTAATCGATGGTGGCTGGGGCCCCCACCACCAAACAGCAGAGCAGCACTGGGAGCACTGGGAGGAGGGGGGGGGTCGGAACCAGTGGCAGAGAAAAATGTGTCAGAGAAAAAAGCTAAGCCCCCCTGCCCCCCCCCAAAAGGACGGCCACTAATCTTCCTGAGAAGAGGAAGAAGAAGATGGAGGGGGGGCGTGAGCCCTCGCTGAGTGAAACAGACGCTGATACAACACTATAAACCACTACTGAGGCAGGGGCCACACTGTGGCCGAGGCAGGGGCCACACTGTGACCGAGGCAGGGGCCACAGTGTGACCGAGGCAGGGGCCACACTTTGACTGAGGCAGGGGCCACGTGGTGACCAAGGCAGGGGCCACGTGGTGGCCGAGGCAGGGGCCACGTGGTGGCCGAGGCAGGGGCCACACTGTGGCCGAGGCAGGGGCCACACTGTGGCCGAGGCAGGGGCCACAGTGTGACTGTGATTGGCGATTAGCGTTAGCAGACGTTAGCTCTGTATTTAAAGCTACAGTCAGATGTTTCTGCAGCAGGGGCCCCTGACTGAGGCCCCTGCTGCACGGCACCGTTTACCAGCAATCACAGTCAGTCCTCTGTGGACGGCTCAGTGCACACACACACACACACACACACACACACTTGGTGAACAGTGAGCCTGATGGCCTGGTCCTCTTTCATGTGCAGCCTCATTGTGAGGAGGCTCCAGATGAGATGAAGTGAAGATCTATTTTTAGCTGGGTGGACGAACTCTGGTCGTTTTCGCTCATTAAGGAAACTTGTAAAAACGTGGCCTAGATATTTACGCGCAGCAACGAGGAGGACGGGGTCTGCTGCTCCTCCGCATGAGGACGAGGACGAGGACGAGGACTCAGTGATGCTCGGCGGCTGCACGCGTGAATCTCTCTGAGCCGTGAACATTTGCTCCGAGTCCAACAACAACAGGCCTCGTTCTGCTGCTGCTGCTGCTGCGATATATGGATGGCTCACTGGATTAACACTCAGCCCCCCCCCCCCCCCCAGTTCAACTCCTGCCCTGCGTCCCTGACTTTTAACCACGACTGATCCAACATGTTGTATTTGTTCTACATGAAGGAACATGAACTGTAGCACAGTGACAATGTTTAAAGAGGCCAGAGAGCTTTAAATATAATAAACACAGGGTGGGGGGGGGGGGGGGGGGGGGGGGGGGCTGTAGCGTCTTATATAAACATGTGGGGTCGTGGGACACTCAGACTGAGCCTGGTACGACGGACGGATCTGCACGAGCCACAGAGTGTGTGTGTTAGTTTAACGTGTGACCCAGTGAGTGTGAGATCAGAGGAGCACAGAGCTTTACATAAACAGCAGGAAGCAGAGTCAAGATGGACGACTGAACCAAACACATTAGCTTTGACTGTTAGCATCTGACTCGCAGCTCTGCTCTGAGGAGACGGACGCCACGGCAACGGTGAAGCTCTGACCACTCATGTGCCACTGATGTGATCGGTGCATCCGCCCACGACGCGACAATCTGCATCCAGAAAGACAGAGCAGTGAACGCCAGACGAACGACAGAACGACGCCGTCTCTGGGTTTTATCGTCTCGGTCTGAGGGAGACGTCCTCGCCTCCGTCACTGACCCACAACCTCAGCTGAACCTGAAACACCCCCACGATGCTCCGCAGGCTGCTGCAGCCGGGCATTCTGGGATACATGTGGGAAGTAGTGTTCGGCACAGGAAGTCTCACAAGTGGGCGGGTCCCACAGCCATCCACCGTCCAGCCTCAGCTGTCAATCAAACTGTGGATTCAGCTCTGTGGCTCGTTTCCCCTCCGACCAAACACTCAGTGATTCCATGTTATTATCCAGCGTGTGTGTGTGTGTGTGTGTGTGTGCTCAGGTGTGCGGTGGTGACAGGCCCGAGGCGTGAACCAGCTGCCATCAGAGAGCAGCTCTTTACTGAGTTACAGTGGAGCTAATTGCCTTGTAAGTGCTGCAGAAAGCAGCTGGAGATTAGCAATAACAGCTAATTAGCTTGGCTGCACTGGAAATCAAAGCTCGCAAACGAGGATAAACACACAGAGTGGTGTTTGTCTGCCAATTAGAAATCTTTACGAAGCCGCCGCCTGTCACAGTCAGAGCCGTTTAAAGAGACGGCGGCGCGGAGGAGGAGGAGGAGGAGGAGGAGGAGGAGGAGGAGGAGGCTTGAGTTTCAGAGAGCTGCAAACTTTCCCCGAGCAACTGTTAAAACACTGTAAAACAGGACGTTGCTCGTTGCCTGACTCAACGCTCGGCCGCGCTGAGGAATATTTTCCCTCGTAAACGCGCTGCACTAAGTGGTTCCCCATTGGCCGGCCTCATGGTCGACGCTCACGCAGCCATCAAAGTGATTATGGCCTCAATAATGGAGCTTTTGTTGGAGCTGGAGATCAGTTCTCACAAGTCGGAGCCGCTCTGAAGGCATCGTGGAGGACGTGGAACAGAAACACGTCAGATACGCAACGTGAAGTGAAGTCAGAGGTCAAAGGTCACTGATTTCCTTGGGCTCATCACACCTGTTGTGCAGTGCATGCTGGGACATCCGTGGTCACGTTGATGAGGTGTCTCTTCGCTGTTTTTACTCCGGTCTATTTCCCTTCATCCAAACTCCTCCCACTCTCATTCGTCCTTTGTTGCCCTGGCGACCTCCACCCACCCACCCACCCACCCGGGGTCACAGCGTTATAGCGTCTCCTCCCTCTCCGCCTGACTTCACTGACTCTTTGTACTTCTTTTGGGGGACAGAGGGGGTGTGGTGGGCGTGGAGGCGTCTCGCTCCGCCGTCCTCAACTTTCCCATCGTCTAAAAAACCAGAGAGGATTCTGGGAAAACGCCGCCCTCTGAACTTCCTGTGTCCAACTTATGACAGAAGCTGATGAGACCTGACGGGTTGAAAAGTGTCTCTGCAGTGAGCTGAGCCCTCAGGGCCACCGTACTGTCAGGCCTTCAGAAGACACTTGGACGTCCACCTCCTCCAGGAGCTGGATGTCTCTCCTCCTCCAGGAGCTGACTGTGTCTCCTCCTCCAGGAGCTGGATGTGTCTCCTCCTCCTCCAGGAGCTGGATGTCTCTCCTCCTCCTCCAGGAGCTGACTGTGTCTCCTCCTCCTCCAGGAGCTGGATGTCTCTCCTCCTCCTCCAGGAGCTGGATGTGTCTCCTCCTCCTCCAGGAGCTGACTGTGTCTCCTCCTCCTCCAGGAGCTGGATGTCTCTCCTCCTCCTCCAGGAGCTGACTGTGTCTCCTCCTCCTCCAGGAGCTGGATGTGTCTCCTCCTCCAGGAGCTGGATGTCTCTCCTCCTCCTCCTCCAGGAGCTGGCAGTGTCTCCTCCTCCAGGAGCTGGCAGTGTTTCCTCCTCCAGGAGCTGGATGTGTCTCCTCCTCCTCCAGGAGCTGACTGTGTCTCCTCCTCCTCCAGGAGCTGGATGTGTCTCCTCCTCCTCCAGGAGCTGACTGTGTCTCCTCCTCCAGCTCCTCAGATAATCTGTGAGGTCGTGGGAGTAATGACACGTCTCTGAGTGACAGGGAAACTCGATCACGGCTGCCGTCCTGCCGTCCGCCGGGCCTCGTTCCGATGATGACGTGGTAACACGAGCCGCCGCCACGAGGACGAGGCCCGACATGACGCCGCCGCCCCCTGCCCCACCGACAGGGCGTGGGCCTCCCCTCGGTGGTGAGAGGAGTCCTGCAGCTCTGTGTGAGTGATGAAGTCAGGTTAAAGCTGTTTGTTCTGCTGCTCACAGTGACTGAAGGAAACACACACACACACAGAGTGAGGCAGTACAGGATCAGGTGAGGACTGAAGCTCCTCTCAGGAAGCTAATGGCTCCTTTAGACTAATCGCTCTCCTCCTCCTGTGCTTTGTCTCGGAGCCATTGGTGGCGTTTGCAGGAGCTAATTATCCAGCGAACGAGGCCGAGCCGGGACGGAAACAAGGTCAGGAAACACGAGCGTGAGCCGGCGCTCATTTATACCTCTCTTTGTTAATGAGTGGACGGAGCCGTCACAGGGAACTCATTAGACGGGACTGGAAAGATGAATCGCCGTGACGACGGGTGGGAGGTGTTTGTGGTCAGCGTTACGGAGCTCTGCATGTTTCATCTGCTGTTTCCGCTGCAGAGCGACGCTGCTGTGTTGCACCAGCTCCTAAAACACTCTTTGTTTTCTCCTCGTCCTGCTCTGACGATCGAGTCAGCGTTTAACAGACTGAGGCCTCCTCCTCCTCCTCCTCCTCCTCCTCCTCCTCCTCCTCAGCTGAGCACTTTATCATGACACTCTGCAGTGTTTGCTGGGCTTTGTGGTCCTCACCGATCCCATTCAGCCCCTGAACTGTGCAGGTCAGAGGTTGTCCACTGGAGGAGGAGGAGGAGGAGGAGGAGGCGGCTCCTCCAGGCCTGATCCAGACCTTTGAGGATCGTACAGCTTCATGTAGAGGACTGACGCTCTGCTCGTCTGTGACCCACGACTAAAAAAACATGCAGCTGTCCGTCAGCGCTGAGGGTCAGACAGAGAGAACGTGAGCCAGGTCCACAGCTGGATCCTCTTCTTCTCTGCTTCTTCCTCCTCTTCCTCCTCTGTCCAACAGCTGGACCGTGTTCAGGCCGAAGCTGCTCTCAGACCTTCCTCTTCCTCTTCCTCACATCATGTTCACATTGTTTCAGTAGCTGCGGACTGACTGAACCAAACAGCCGCCTGTTCGATTCCCGCCGCTCCTCAGCCGATCACGTGACGTTCAGAGTTAAAGCCTGGGCCGACGGTGACTCAGATCAGTTTGATGTTGGAGCTGCTTTCAGTGACTCCTCTAAATAAACGGTGGCGCTCAGGTTGTTTGAACCTGCTCACAGTGTTTGTAAAAGCTGTGCAGAGATTAGAGAGCGAGAGCTTCTGTCTTCTGCCTGAAACGAGCCCCAGTGTCGACGACAGCGTGTCCGCGGTGCGAGGACACTGGTGAACACATGCAGCGTGCAATCACACCTACAGTCCACCTTTGAAGACCGGCGTGTGTTTAGGAAACGCTCCTCTCTCTGGGCTGGATTACAGGCGGCGCAGCCTGGTAAACTAAACTCTGAGCAGAGGCCTGTTTACACCAGAGCTCCTCTAACGTGTCATTGTGTCCAGGCCGGGCCCAGGCAGTCGCCGCAGCAAAACAAACCAAGCTCCCGTCCTGTAATTTCAGCTGCAGGGCCTCCTCTGAGGAGGGGACGCTGGAGGGAGGCTCTTCACATGAAGATCTCCTGGTGGACGCTCCTCTGCAGTGGGAAAGTGTTAATCTGGATTAGAAAGTCAGTTCCCTTCAGATTCGACTCCTTTGTCTCCCACATGCTTCTGTTTAGCAGAGAGGGGGGAGGACAGGGGGGGGTGATGGGCGAGAGGTCAGTTTGAAGTGGGTGAAGAGGGTTATGTGTGGAGGTCGAGTGTGGAGACAAAGGCCACGATGGAGGAGGGGGCGGAGGAGGAGGCCTGAGGATTATCTGGTGTTTAGTGCAGTAGATGGAGGAGGCGTCTGATTGGCAGAGACGATGCTGCAGGATTCAGTCAGACTCAAAACACAGAAAACTGATCGGATGTCGTGATCAGTTGTGTTTTATTTTGAAGGTCTTTCTGGATGAGTGTGTGTTCAGTTGACCGTCCTCAGACTCCACGCCATCTCCTCCTCGGCTCATCTCTCCGTCCCTCTGATGTCAGAGACAAAGCCTGGTCAGGTTTCCTGCTGCGGCCGCACTCTGTCCGTTTGAAGAAGAGGAGGAGGAGGAGGAGGAGGAGGAGGAGGAGCAGCGACCGGTCGGCCTGTTATCCGTCACGTACAGCGCCACAATGTCAAACCTCAGCAGAGCAGAAACAGTGACGTCCTGCTTCAGCAGATCGTGTCGAGTGCTGACGTGACAACACACACCTCCGTCTATTTTAGTCGGCCTGGACCTCCTCCTCCTCCTCCTCCTCCTCCTCTGTGAGGTCTTCCACCTGCGACGTATCCATCACTCTAAAGATTCGCCCCTCTCTCTCTCTGTCGTCCAACATGTGGAGGCCTCGGCTCATTAAGGCGTCACCACGGCGACATCCTGAGCAAGGTGGCGTGCAGCAGCAGCAGCAGCTCAGGTTTATTCTTAGCGCAGCTTCTTCGCTCCTCCACAACTAGGTCTCTGTTTAATTTACAGATGGGCCATTCGAGTCATTTCCCATTCAGCTGCTCCAGCGGTCCGGGCCCAGGCGTAATCCCAGGCGCCCCCTGGCGAGGGTGCCGGCGGGGTAATATGGATGTTAGCTGGGGAGCACGGTGACAGCCCCAGAAGCGACGATTTAATTCATTGTATTTTAATTATCACTGTGGCTTTCTGTGGCGGCGCGCGACAGCGGACCTTTATCACAGGCCCGTCCAGGCAGATAATAAACTTTACTCTCAGGTAATTACTTAATCTGGACAAACCTGTGTGTTAAGCAGTGCTATTAAGCCGGGGGGTGATAAATCAGCCGCGCATTGGAGGTGGCTGATTACTCCGCGCCGCAATCAGTCTTTGAACCCGCGCAGTCTGTTAAGTACCTAAATTACACAAACAGCATGCTAACAACACGCCGCTCCTGACGTGGCGAGCCGAGGAGGAGGAGGAGGAGGACGCCGCCGCAGCCGCTTCACCTTCAGCCGGTGATGCATGGAGGTGATTAACGTGTGGCCTGAGAGCAGCTGACGACGGCTGATAACTCACCACCAAGCCAGGGCCGCACACCGGGTTAGCGCGGGGGGGTGGGGGGGTGGATGGATGGAGAGACGACTAGAGAAGAAGTCTGTGTGAGTTAATGCAGGTTTACATGGAGACGAGCTCTGGTGAACATTTCACATTAAACCTAGTGTAGAAAAGTCAGGTTTATCTGTCTGAGCCGAGTTCAGCTAATCCTGCAGTTCAGTTTAAACCTGGTTCAATCTGCTTCACAACCTTTTTATAACCATAAATAACCTCAGGTCCAACGACGAGTGAGACAGAGACAGAGAGGACTCCTGACGTGTCCACACTTTGATAACAGACGGACGCTCACTGAGCCGAGGGGGGAGTCACCGCAGCTTCACCTGCTCTGTGTGGTGGACGGTCAGCTGGAGCTCAGAGCTGCAGACCGGCTCAACACAGGAGTCAGAGTCCAACAGCTCCGTCACCATGAAACCTTCGGCTCAGTTAATGCAGATTCCTCTGAAGGTCAGACAGTGTCTCAGTGAAAACCGCCGTCCTGTGCTGCTGCAGAGAGCCGGGAGGAGGTGGGGGAGGAGGTGGGGGAGGAGGTGGGGCTGACTTTGAAAAACTGAGGTCCAGCTCCACCAGACGCTGGAACAAACGTTAGCGAGCAGAGACTAATAGATGACTGGAGCCCGAGCGGGCCCCCGGCTGACGCTGCGTTCGGGGGCCCGTGGGGGATCGGGGCCCCGTGAATCAGGTAAACGTGCCTCTTGAACTCTCTTGAGCGCTCGCCTTTTGTTCCTCCTGCGGCGGCAGAACAATGGCGGCTGTCGCTGTGATGGAATAAGGCTGCTCGGCCCGTCCCTCCCAGGCCGTCGGCCCCGGGGCCCCGCGCAAACGCGGCCTGGATGAGGGGTCGGACACCTGACAAGGCGACGAGGGCCGGTCGGATCACAGGGACCTGGTCTGGACCTGGTGGATCCAGTTCTCAGGACTAAAGGTCAAATATGTAGAAACAACACTCACACCTTCTCCAGGAGAACGACAACACTCCTACGTGTGTATGTGATGTGGACTACGGCAACAGGACGGAGTCAAACGGGGTATTTTCCCTTTGAGTTTTCTGTCCTACAGTCACACTGTGACCTTTACAAGTGAAGGATTTCCACTCCTCTCCAGCGCTCCTGTTGTGTTGACCCAGATTTAGCAGCTCTTTGTCCCCCTCTCCCCCCTCTTGCCCCTCCCTCCTTGACCCCCCCCCACTTATAATTCACCCCCAACTGTTATGAATGGTGCATTAAGTCGAGCTGCTCCTTGAATGGGGCCCTTTAGCTCCCGCTCGCTCTCACACACATTCAGACTCCTCAGAGGTGATTACACCAGACTGCAGCTACAATGGAGAGGGTGTGTGTGTATGAGTGGTGTGTGTGTGTGTGTGTGTGAGTGTGTGTGTGTGTGTGTGTGTGTGTGTGTGTGTGTGTGTGTGTGTGTGTGTGAGTGTGTGTGTGTGTGTGTGTGTGTGTGAGTGTGTGTGTGTGTGTGTGATTTCTAAGTAAAAACAATGTGAGGGACATTTTCTGCTCTGTGATTCATTTTAACCTGAAACATCTGTCACATTTGAACCAGCTCAGTCTTTAAAGTTCAGTTCGACCCTGTATCTGACTCCAACATCCAGTGACTCACCTGTCCAGGTGTTTCCAGTCTCAGTTAACTCTGTGTATCGTCACGGTAACGAGCAGCGACCGACAAAGACCTGCTTCATGTGAAATTATAAATCCAGGTGTCTGTGACAAAAAGTGCATTTCTCCGCCAATCCAAACTAAACGTGACTCGGCCGTCGCCGTGACGACAGACAGCGGCGGCCGTCGCCCGAAGGAATGTGGCTGCGTCCCGTCAGGCATGGCTGCCGCCGCGCCGCCTGAGAACCGGCTAAAAAAGAGCTATTTCTGTGAGGCGTTCAGGGACCGGGGCCCTGTCCGTCAGCCTGTCAGGGCGCAGAGTGAGAGGAATGGACCTGGAATGCTGACTCACTCAGGTCCCGGGCCCCTGGGAGCCCGGGAGGCCCCGTTACCCCAGCTCGCTGCGCGGCCGAGAGCAGATAATGATCCGTGGCCCTGACCCTCCGCTCGGAAAATTCCCAGGTCACCCGGCAACACTCCCTCTAGTGTGTGTGTGTGTGTGTGTGTGTGTGTGTGTGTGTGAGAGACACAGGAAGAATTTTAATGCAGTCCAGATATCAGCTGGCTCACCTCTCCCTCCTCTCTCTCCATCTTTTCCTCCATCTTCCTGTCTTCTCCGATCCGGCAGCTCCGAGACGAGACACAGCAGGTTGTAATTAAAACTGTAGCAAGGGCGAGCGAGGGAGGACATGATGAGGGAAACACAGAGGGAGGGGGGTTAGTCGATGCCCTCATGGAGCTTTTCCAAAATAAAAACCTGAGAAAAATGTTAACAAGAAACATAAACTCCATAAAGTGGGTTAAAGAGCCAAAAGGCTGCGTTTACACGCCGCTGCGGTTTGCTGCTATTGCTAACAGCTAATTAGCTCTGATGTTTTGGGTAAACTTCCCACATCCAAGACGAGGCCATGAAAGAAAAACGGCCTTTAATGAAAAATAAAAAGGGCCGTTAAAGGATGCACAAGCAAACTAACTGAGCTCGTTAAAGTGGAACACTTGTTAAACTGAGAGCAGGAATCCACCTTCATCACACAAACCTGGGCCTCCTCCTCCTCCTCCTCCTCCTCCTCCTCCTCCTTCTTCTGCATCCAGGAGGGGATTAGCTTAGCTTAGCTTAACAACACAAACGTGACCACAGAACATCATTTAAACAAAGATAAAGAGGCTTTTACATCGTGTTCTCACCTGGAGGCTCAGATGAACTGCAGCCCCTGAACGCCTCATCAGTCTCTGCAGCCCTGAAACAAAACACACACAAAACAAACCTTGAGTTTAACAAACAGTCAAACTTCACACAGACTCAAGCTCAGCTCATCTTCTGCATAAACCCGTTGCATTCTGGGTAAATGAAAACCTCTGAAACCACACGAGCTCTGCTGAAGCAGGTCTCAGGATGTTTTTACAACAAACACCAGGAAGCAGAAACAAATCAAACCAAATCAAGTCGTGTGACAGACAGAAGCCGTTTCTGAGGAAACAACTGAAAAGACAGCAGAGAGACGACAGCGACCTCAGGCTCAGTCTGACTCCTGACTTACACTTGAACGCACCATGACACGTTTAAATGAGAGCGATGTGATGTGTTTATTTTCTGGCCCAGCTCTTTGAGTTCACCTTGGAGGGAGGCTAGACCCTGAGGACGAGGCAGAGCAAACAGCGCTCAGAGTCAGTGTGATGATGCTCATCACGGGGGGTGGTGGGGTGGTGGGGGGGGGCTGTTTGGACGGGAAGGGGGAAGAACAGAAGCTTTTCCCAGCGCTGTCAGTCCTGGTTTGAGTCGGGGCTGCAGCTTCCCTCCACAGTCCATCATCCCGTCTAGTTCAAAGAGCGTGGAGCTGCAGGTCTTTGTCAAAAGCCCGGTTGGAGATCTTTATGTTCAAGATGTAGGATTTCTTAGGACGACTTTGATTATTTATTTATTCCACTTCTCTTGTGTGATAGTGCCAATATTTTACACGAAAGTGCTCGGCCTGCTCTCAGATTCATGCTGCTTTATTGTAGCTCTCTCTGGCTTTGAAATCTGCTGCTCTTTTTGTTTTGAAAGGCAGAGCTCTTTTTTGAAGTCTCCCTCCCTCATCTAACCCTCTCTTCTTCTTCTCCTTCTTCTTCTTCTGGTCCTGCAGCCCCCCACCACATGTTCCCCACCTTCCACACGCCGATCCCCATCGACATGAGGCACCACGAGGGGCGGTACCACTACGAGCCCACGCTCTGCACGCCATGCACGGGTGAGTGTCCTCCTCATGTCTCTGCTCTGACCAATCACAGTCCTCATACAGCTTCAGTCTTCACTCACATCTCCACGGCAACCTTCAAGTTACACTGTCAAAGGACGACAGGCGACAACACGCTGACGTCCAAAGTGAATAATCAGTGCAGAAGAAATCAAGACTGAGGAGTGAGAAACTCCTCCTCCTCCTCCTCCTTCCTCTCCTCCTCCTGACCAGAGTCAGCCCACCTCCTCCTCCTCCTCCTCCTCCTCAGATCTGAACTCTTCTTCTCTGATGTTTCTGTCTCTGAAACTTTAGTTTTATCTGACAAGTCTTTGTAGAAACCACTCCACCAATCAGCTGGTCTCCATCCGTCTCCATGGCAACAGTCCACACAATGATCCCTGACAGACAGAAGATAAAGTAAATGCAAAGGGAGAAAAGTTTTAACCATGACATGTTTTCGTCTGTGAGGCGTTCACTTGCTTCAGTTGCTGTCTCTTCTGAGCTGAATCATGTGAGTACAAACCAGCTGGTCAGGTGATGGTCTCCAGGTGATAGTCCAGACCGTAGTCCAGGTTGTGTAAATGAACAGCGTGGCACCTGGAGCAGGTGAATTAATGCTGCTGCGGTCGGCTCGCTCCATCACCGAGGACGTCCGGCAGCTCTTTATATTCATTAATGGCTTGTTGTGTGGACTAATCTGTGTGGTGCAGCCGTGTTGCCCCGGAGCCAGCGCCGTAATTAAACCCCCCCAGTGTAGAGGTCAGGGCTGGGGCTGTGTGTGGTGGTGGTGCTGAGGCCCACGTCCAGGCTGCTGCTGCTGCTGCTGCTGCTGGGCTTCAGTCCCTGACACCGGCCCATTTATTTTCCTCTTACACAAACAGGATTGTGATCCGTCTCTGGAAAATCCCCTCTTTGTCTCGTTCACAGTCCAAACCCACAGTTTGTGCCTCGGACGCCTTTTGGTTGGACTCAAACATCTGGTTTAAAGAACGACTCCCTCTGAACATCTCTGGAGCTTCTCAGAACAAACTCTGGACCAGAACACTTACAGTAAAAGTCTGCAGCTGAGGCTGAGCATGTGCGGTGGTGCATTCAGGGACCTCCAGAGTGAAAGTGTTGCTGTTCTCGGCGAGAGTCGGTGAGAGGTTGTGAAGGGAGCGCGGTGACCTCGTGAGCTCGCGGTGGCACAGTTTGAAGCCGTGAAGTTACTTTATCAGCGCAGAGGAGGAGGAAAAGAAAAAGTGGCGCCGGGACAAAAAAGTCAATAGACTTCTCCAAATAGTCCTCTTCCATTTAAATTCACAGATTTGATGGTGATGCATACTTCGCGCCTGGCGGCAGCAGGGCTATTCATCACGGCGGCCAGGAGGCGGGGGGAGGGGAGGCGAGGGGGGGCGGCTGTCCGTGGACTCGGCCACCTTGATTAATGTGATTTGATCTTGACAGTGGACCCCTAATTCATCAAGACCTTGATCTGGCTGTCGCTCCCCCTGCCTGAGCCAAATTCACCTAATTACAGGAACATTGCACAGCAAATTAAGTGCGGTGTCATTTGTCGCCTGGTGCGGCACTTTATTATCCAGCCGTGGCAGCGTGTCAGAGGTCCCCTCCTTGATTGTCTAACATGACATGTCGCCGCCGTCCCTTTATCATTGTTTGCATATAGCGTAATGAGAGGCCTGGTTATTTTGTCAAGCCTGTCATAAAAAGCAGGCGAAGGGAAGCTGCTGCTTCCTGCTGCCTCCACCGCAGAGACCCAGGACAGTGAGGAGGACAGGAGCGGAGGAGGGAGGGGGGGGGGGGGCGTCTCCAACGTGAAGAGGCTGAGACCAGGAGGAGGTCAGAGGTCAGAGGTCAGAGCTGGGAGTGACGTCACATCCAGTTAGGAGCTGGTAACAAGTGGGAAAATCATGGTTAGCTCAGGATATAACGTGATGCGTCTGAACGCACCACGACGCCACATCAACAGGAAGAGGAAGCAGCCTTTATCTCCATGAGTACATCACAAACCCTCCCCTCATCACCTGACAGGACTGAGCTCCTTGCCCAGCACCTGCAGGTCCCTGCTGTGGCCCAGCGGCTGATTGTTCAGTCCGATCTCACAGCTCCTGCAAACTTCAAACGGCAGCTCTTCATGTTTCAGGATCGGCTCCTGAGGCCGATAACAACCCAGCAGCTCTGCCTCTGTCTCACCAACGTCCACGACTCAGTCTGAGAGAGGACAAACCACTTCTCCTTCTCTGCTCCCATCAGGTGAGCGCACACCTGGGGTCGCCTCAGGTCACTGGACTCCAGCTCCTCGTGAACGCTGAGGAGCACACACGTCTCTGACACGGTGGATGGAGTGACTTGTTAAGGAGGAGGCGTTGTTTTCTGTTTGTGTGTATCTAGGTCATTTCTCCCTCTGCATGAGGGGGGAGGCGTTTGGGGAGGGAGGGTTTGAGGTGGAGGTGGTGAGGGGGGGGGGTGGTGTTGCCTGTTAAGTTTGAGGCGTTCGACTCATAAACCTACAGTGGGAGTTTATTCAGCCGAGCAGCGCGAGACGTGATTTATCTAAATCACAGGAGCTCCCTGAGCCCCGACACCGGAGACGAGACTCACTGTCACACTGTAATTCATCTCTGGTGTCGCCCACAACACACACACACACACACACTGAACACACTGTGGCTGCCTGCAGAGGAGCACCATGCACATCCAAACACGCTGTCGTAGCTCAGGAAGCACTTCCAGCTCCTGGCCTTGCTCTGATCCACTGGGCTCTAACAGGTCTGATCAGGACCACAGTGATCACTCATTAAAGAAAACATCGGCTCAAAGCACCGCGAAGGCGTCTGGCCTGCGAAGAAAGCTCTGGCGGAGACATTTCTAAATGACGACATCATCATCCGTGACCCTGAGCTCAGTGCGAGTTATTAAAGCCATGAAGTCAGGCAGCTCGTTAACGGAGCTGATATCATGTGAGCACCTGCCGCAGCCTGCACCAGTAAAAACTACAGAGGAGGAGGTCACGTCCGCCGCCAGGTGTCCACGGCGTCATGCTTCGTTACCTCCTGTTCAACCTCACAGCGAACACACGTCCCAGCTGCACGTCCACGAGCCCGGCCCGGGACAGGACCTCAACCAGGACACAGACTCGACCTCAGACGTCCACCGTTCCAGGACACGCAGGAAAGGGTCGGCAGCAGAAACTGAATCAAAGACAAACCAGGGGTTAAAACCAGGTCTGTCATCCTGGACATAAACCAGGACCAAAGCGGTCCAGTGTGGGTCCACTCTCCAGGACCAGTCCAACGAGACACCACCAAAGATTACAGCGCCCCCTGGAGGTGTGAGGCGTACGATGAACGTCGACGATGACGGTCTGTCGACTCAGAGTATGTAAGTCAACGTATCAGCAGCAACAAGGACAGAGGAGGGCCCGGTGACCCCTGACCCCTGAGTCTGTGAGTGGTTTCCAGGCTGGTGGTTGTTACAGCAGCAAACACAGACAGAGACAGACAGAGCTCACCTGCTGGCTGCTACATGATGAGAGCATGAATTATTGACTCACTCTGGGGGGGTGATTATCTTTTAGGAGCAAAATCAGATCTTTATCTTCTGCTCAGAGACAAAGACAAACATTGCCTCAGTCGTGATGCAATCCGACCGTCGGCTGCAGCTAATGAAGCTCTGGCTGCAGAGAGGAAGCCAGGAGAAGGAGCGCGGCCAAGCTGCAGATCTGACAGGAATTAACTTCACACTCTGTGACTTCTTAAACTTTAAAAAGGCAAAACAAATAAAAACTGTTGTTTCTTTGTTTTTGCTGACGGCGACTTTGGCTCCGGGGGCCACTGTGAAACATGAGGTCAGCACATTTACAGGATTAATAACACCTTTACCTGCTCTTAGCTCCTAATGAATTCCCTGCCTCGTGGTTCAGTTTTGCCGTTTTACAGATTCATTTGAAGTGGGAGCAGAGACGCCGCTGCAGCTGCGGCAGGATCGGACTCTGATACAGATGTGAACGCGCTGATTAAAGAGCAGCTCCATCGATTTATTGTGAACAGTGAAAGAAAAGACGTTAGTGTGAGTTTGAGCTCCAGGAGCCGCTTTTATAACGATGTGAGAACATCTCCAGTAAAAACGGGCTGGAGCGGGTCAGCGCCGACACTGAGGGCACGCGGGCAGAGGAACAAATGATCTGATCCTGGGTCAGTGTCAGGACTCAGTGCTCTGGGCTTTTATTTTGAAGGGTTCAGTCTGAGGATGTTGAGTTCAAGACATTTCACCCATGTTTGTTTTAGAGATTCATTCTGTGTCAGAACCAGGACCAGGACCAGGACCAGGACCAGGACCAGGACCGGATCGGTCTGTCTCTAACTACAAGTCAGACTCACAGCTTCATCATCATCATCATCATCATCATCCTCTCTCCATCATACTTTCTCTCTCCAGTCGAGCCAACGTGTCAGAGGACACCAACAGCGCCTCCAGGGCAAAAGTCTGATCTGCCCCCCCCCCATCATCTCCACGGTGACCCTGAGCTCACCCCCCTCCCAGATCAAAAGCCTGATAGAGGAACTGTGTTAGACGTGATCTCACCCTCTGCTCTGTCTGCGAGGTGGGGGGGTGATAGAGGGGGGGGATCAGGTTTACAGATGGATTACTCAGGTGTGACAGTCAGGATGTGACCGTCTGTGTCGCTGCGCTCTGATTGGCTGATGTTTTCTGTCTCCTCTCCTCTGCAGCCCTGCTGGTCTGAGCGGCAGCCCCGTCATCTCCGACATCTCCCTCATCCGCCTGTCGCCCGCTGCCGTGGCGACCGGCGACTCCCCGTTCAGCCCGCCTCACCCGTACGTCAACCCCCACATGGAGCACTACCTGCGCTCGGTGCACGGCAGCCCCACCCTGTCCATGATCTCAGCCGCCAGAGGCCTGAGCCCAGCCGAACGTAAGTTCACCCGAGACCTTTCACAATAAAAGCACACACAGACAGGAGCTGTTTGGAGGGTTTTCAGAGCCGCGAGGCGAAAATACTGAAGATCAGATTTAAAAAAGGAGGAAATCTGAGAGAATGTGCAGGACTGTGTGTAAAACCTGCACCGAGTCATGACAGAGGAGACAACGAGGCTGCAGCTGCTCCAGACACAGCTGCAGCCAAGTGATGATGTTAACGTCACGTTTTCACACTTGTCCCTCAGAAAACAGTGAAATCACTCGTTTCAGCGTGAGACCCTGTGAGTCAGTGGGTGAGCCTGGTGAGGAGCCGCAGCAGAGCGAAAACCCAGGGATGAGAGGCTGCTGCGGCCAAACAGCACAGGAACCTTGACCTGGGGGGGGGGGGGGCACAAAAACACAGAGTAAACCCTGTGGAAATTGATAAAAAGCAGCAGCAGCAGCAGCAGCAGAAAGCGGCGGCGGCGGCGGCGCTGCTGAATACTTATCCTCCCTGTGCAAACGGAGGCGGACGTGCTGACTGGATTACAATAACAGATCACAGCGCCGCCGCCTGCCCTCAGATAAATCTCCTTTTACCGTCTGTCAGCGCTAATGTGCCGCTGCTTTTAAACTTAAATAAGCAGGCAGAAGGAGAGCAGCTGGGGGGGTGGGGTGGGGGTGGGGGGGGTTAATAGCTGCAGAGAGACGAGGCCTCGGCTCTGGAGATGAAGTTTTATGTTTTCCAGGTGAACTGTGTTTTTTCCTGTTGGACGTCGGCATCAGTTGCTGCTTCTTCAGAGCACACACACACACACTCTGGCCTTTATCTGCTGCCCCCCCCCCCCACACACACACACACACACACCACCTCCCCCCAACATATCAGTCAGAGGTTTTTAAGGTGGAAACTGGATCCTGTGAGTGAGAAGAGAAGGGCTGAAGTCAGAGAGAGCTCAGCGTCTGGACTGAGTCCTGATGTCGTCTGAAACATCACTTAGGGGGAGGCAGGGGGGGGGTTACAGCAGGAGGAAGGAGGGGGTAGATGGAGGATGGAGGGGGGGGGGGGGGGTAAATCCATATCACAGCCTGAGTGGCCCTGATGCTTTTAAAGTGCCTCAGTGTCCAGATGTTGCAGCTGTGACCAGAAGACGAACATAGACTCAGGTCCATCAGCAGCTCATACTCTAACTCACCACACTGCACACGTGAGCCTGGGGGGGGGGGGGGCTACATGGGTCACTGCACATTAGTGGCCCCCGGGCCCCTCACTCCATTCAAACATCACCAGGAATTCACCCCCTCCCTCTGTCCTCCACCTACAGTGGCCCATGAGCACTTGAAGGACCGCGGGCTGTTCGGCCTGCCCCCCCCCCCAGCCGGGGCCGGTCCGGCCGAGTACTACCACCTGATGGCCAGCCACCGGAGCCCCTACGGAGAGCTGCTCATGCAGGGGGGCGGGGTTGGGGCCACGGCGGGGGCCCACCTGTCCGACTACATCACCCCCATCGACGGTGAGTCTCACAGCTAAAATCAAGTGTCATGGATGTATGTGATGGAGACGGTGACATCACAGTGACGTCACAGTGACATCACGGTGTGTGTGTATACAGTGTCTGTACAGTAGAAGTCTCAGTGCACCTGATGCTGAATGTCAGGACGCTCTGTCACACACGTGCAGCTGTAAAGGCCACTTCAGCTCCTTTACACCAGGCTAACGTGTTAGCTCATGGCGGCGACGGCGGTGGCGGCCCACCCTGCTCCGTCCAATCAGCTGCTTTGACACTGATTAAGGAGAATGAAATTCCAGGTGGATGATGAAACAAAGATCACAGGAGAGCCGTATAAATAAAAAAGCCTCGTATACATTTTTCATGTCACACTACTTCAAACGGCCGAGCCAGGCCTTCATGGTTTCTGGCTACAAGCCCCCCCACACACACACCCCCCCCCCCTTCCCTCTCCGCCACCAGCCAGCGCTTTTCCATAATCATCCAGGACTTATTGTGTCGCCATGACATTTCCAGCGGCGCCTTCACCGGCAGCGAGGTCGCAGCGGGTACGCTTAGTGTAACCGACGCCCACTTTGATCCGGCGCTGCAACTTATGAGGAAGCTGTGTCAGAGAGGGAGGAGGGACCTCACCTGTCACTTCCTCTGAGTGATGCTCACATCGCACAGGTATCACCGTGGTAACAGCTGGAGTCAGGGATGTTCCTACAAACTGTCATCCTGACCTGTTCTCCAGCAACACGTCAGGATGATCAACAACAACAACAAAACACGGGTCAAACCCAGTGTCTCTGATGCCTTCATGGAACCCAGTACAAACCAGCGCCGTCTGTCAAACAGCCTCTCATGAAAGGAACCAACAGGGAAAGCTGAGCCAGGTGAAACTCTTTCATGCTGAAGCCAAAAAGCATCGGGTTCCTTCAAAGGAATGAGTCACCTCCTTTCAGACCTGATGTCACATGACCCAGTGTGTTTGCCGTAGTATGTTTTCATTTGGAAACGCCTCTATCCACATTTTCACTTCCTGTCCACACACTCCAGAGTTTTATTCTGAAAGCCCAGGGGTTGTGTTTTATTTTGAAATCTCGGGTTGTGTGGGATTTGGAAAACTTCAGGGTTGTGTTTTATTTTGAAATCTCTGGGGTTGTGCTTTAGATGAAATATTATACTTATTGTGAAAACTCTGGTGCTGTGTACTTCCTGTTCACGTCTTCCTGGTTGCCCAGGTGTGTGTTCAGGTGTGTCCATGTGGACAGAGTTGGTTTTGAAATGAAAACACAGCGGCATCGTCTGTGAGCCCTGATCACACTGAGGTGAACCAGCTCTCCGCACGTGGTGCGTTCACTGCCCCCCACACACCGTGGGAGCTGGTGGCACACAGAGGCTGTGAATGGAGCTGCTGTGCTGTGGTGTCGGCTGTCATAACTCAGTCTGAGGCCGGCCCCCGACACCGAGCAGGGGCCCGGGCCAAAACACACAGAGCGCACCGCCGGGCCCCGCCCCCAACACGATGTCACTGTCAAGTCATTCACAGAGAGAGAGAGAGAGAGAGGAGAGAGGGAGAGAGGGAGCAGAAAAAACGAGTGCAGCTGCCAAGTGCTCAGTGAGTCTGATAATGTCGGTCTCATGTGTCCACACAGGAACAACGACCCTGACAGAGGTCAGAGGTCAAACCAGGGGCAGGTTTTACCTTTAAACCACTGGTGTTGCTGGTTTAACTGGGAGGTCCTGACTCCTGGACCGGACCAGACAGGTCCACTAAAGAGAGGAGGTCTCACTCTGTCCAGTAAAAGCTGAGCTCAGAGTTTTCCTGAGGACGGTGTCTCTGTCTCCTCAGCAGCTGTGGCATCGCTTCAACCTTCTGCTTCCTCACAGTTCAGACACACACACACACACACACACACACACACACACACACACACACACACACACACACACACACACACACACACTCACACTCACACACACACACCACACTGCTCGGCCCCATCCAGCCCTCCCAGTGGCGGCTGCTGATATAAACTACAGCAGAGGGGGGAGGGAGGCCTGTTGGTGTTGGGTGGAGGGGGGTGGGGGGGGGGTCGACCCGGCTTTTCCATTGGTCCATTTATCAGGGGAAGTGGCACATTAATAAACACATCTCCCAAGAGGTGAGAGGAAGTAACAGAGATGAATTTGGCTGCCAGTCGTGAACGGCTTCATCCGAGCCGCCGCCATCATCGATAACACACACACACACGCCTGATCTTCTACACCTGCGCCCCCCACCCCCCCAAACACACCATCATCATCATCATCAGCCGCAGCTCCATCTCAACTTAAGCTAGTTAAACGTCCAAATTAGCATGAGCCTGGGACAGCTAATGTGTCCTGGGACGTCCCTCAGGACGACCAGCGCTCATGTTTTTCTTCTTCTTCTGTGGATCTGTTGGGTCATCATTCAAACGCCATATGTCCCCGGTCTCAGAGCGCCACCATCCACACACAGAACATATGTTGGAGATTTGTACTGGAGGACCGGAAAACAGGCTGAGCACGATTAGTCCGAGGAGGAGCGAGACCGACGTCAACAGGAAGCGAAGGTTAGGGACGCATCAAAGCTAACGGTCATCACAGCCGTCACAAAGGAGCTCAGCAGGTCATTACGTCTTTACAGGAGCAGAGCACGTTCACATTAGATGTATTTAGTTCACGTACAAACAGGTCAGGCATCAAACTGAAGATATGAAAGAAACACACAACAATGCTAACTGCTAACAGGCCGCTAACAGGCCGCTAACAGGCTGCTAACAGCCGCTGCTAACAGGCCGCTAACAGGCCGCTAACAGGCTGCTAACAGCCGCTGCTAACAGGCGCTAACAGGCTGCTAACAGGCTGCTAACAGCCGCTGCTAACAGCCCCTGCTAACAGGCTGCTAACAGGCCGCTAACAGGCTGCTAACAGGCTGCTAACAGGCCGCTAACAGGCTGCTAACAGCCGTGCTAACAGCCCTGCTAACAGGCTGCTAACAGCCGCTAACAGGCCGCTAACAGGCTGCTAACAGTCAGCTCATCTGAAGGATTCGTCATCATTATAAACTCATGACGTGTTGGTGAAACTCGATCAGCTGATATCAGTGCTTCTTTTATAGAAGTATTGATTAGGCAGAGGTGCAGTGCACCGACAGAGACACACGGGGAGTCTGGAGTCCTTGTGTGGATGAACGTTTCAGAGCTGCGGATCGATCCGATCGCTCTGCATACATTTCCTCACACTGGAGATCAATTCTGTGTAAATTGGCCTCATTTACCATCAGTGAAGCTCGAGCCCAGAGCCTCTGATGTTTATCTGGAGTAATTACAGGGAATTATTGTGGAGAGATTGATTAGTCATGTCTGAATCTTAATGGGCTTGTCAGGCGTGGGCCGGCGTTCACGCAGAGATGTTTCAGCGTTAGGGTTAGCTTAGCACGGAGGCTACAAACTGCACATAACAAGCCGCCCTGTTGATGGCTAATGAATCAGGGGCAGAGGGAATTATGGGATGTGTGGAGTTATTTAAAGGCAGGTTTTCTCTCTCAGATTTGTGTCACTGGGCCGGTTTCCAAGCGGCTGCAGTGAGTGGGCTTCCTGACTTTATTTAATAATATCTCCGTCACTGGGAACAAATGGCCCGGCGTATCAGCTGTGAATCAATCCTGAGCACTTATTGATAGGGCCGCTCTGTGTCCGTGGGGGTTGGAGTGTCGCGAGGAGGCTGCGGCTGCATCCATCACCCCGGCCTCCCTCCTCCTCCTTGACACTTTAACGCAGCGCTCCTGGAATAACACGACACGAGGGCGGCGAGGAGACGGCGAGCGGAGGAGGAAGAGCCCGTTTAGATTTGAGGGATCATTCCTTTAGATTGAGAGAGTTTAGGGAGTCTCGGGTGAGCGGAGGGGGCGCGGCGTTCATCATCACCTGTCACATCATAAAACCAGGTGTTTCCAGGTTTCCCTCTCTGACCCTGTGGACTCACCTGTGTGTCCGTCCGCAGTGTCTCGTTTCTCCAGCCCCAGACTGACGCCCCGCCTCAGCAGGAAGAGAGCTCTGTCCATCTCGCCGCTGTCCGACGCCAGCATCGACCTCCAGACCATGATCCGCACCTCGCCCAACTCCCTGGTGGCCTACATCAACAACTCGCGCTCCAGCTCGGCCGCCAGCAGCTCCTACGGACACCTGTCGGTGGGAGGGCTCAGGTAAGTCACCTGGAACATCCACCTTCCTTCTGTCCTCCTCATTAACTCCTGACAAACCTGACGTTACCCCCCCCCAGCCCGTCCTTCCCCTTCCCTCACCCAATCAACCCCATGGCCTACCAGCAGCTGCTCTCCCAGCAGCGGGGGCTCAGCGCCTTCGGACACACTCCGCCCCTCATCCAGCCCTCCTTCTCCGGCCGCCAGCCGGGCCTGGGGCTCTCCTCGCTGCCGACCTCCGGCCACAGCAACAACCTGACGGCCAAGGTAGACACACACACACACACACACACACACACACACACACACACATTTCAAGGTTATTAATGATCAGATTGATTGATTCTGTCTCATAGCAAAGGTTAAACCACATTAACACCAGTCTGGTCAGTGTGTGGAGCTCTGATTATTGATCCTGTCATTGGCTCTGCTGCAGCTGTTTCTGGGTCAGTGTAACATCTGGGTTAGTCATGATGAAGATGGAGATGATGATGATGATGATGATGGAGGAGGTGGTGGAGGTTTGTGTACATGATGATTCAGCCCTCTGTTTGTTCTCTGTGGGCTGCGGCTGGAGGAAACTCCCTGTCGTACTCTCCAGCTTCAAACAGTCTGTAGACGTGTACAGATTATTGACAGATTATAGATCGTTGATTGATTGGTCCTTCCTGCCTCTGTGACCTGTAACAGCGTCCACCCACACACCTGATCCTGTCAGTGTTACAGGTCGACGACCTCCTCCTTGCTCTTCTGTCCTCAGAACCCGGCAGCGACTCGGCCGTCAGCAGCACAGTCGACCCCATGATCACCAAGAGGTCAAAGGTCAAGAGTGAAGCGGAGGGACTGAGGCCTCTGTCTCCTTGTTCACCGGTACGACACAATACAAACACTCCCTGTCTCTCTCTCACTTCTTAAAGGTGTCAGACATGCAGGACGCAGCAGAAGTGAGGGAACACGTGTGGCGTTCAGGGACACTCTGGACATCAGGGGCCTTTTACAGACTCAATGATTACTTATGGTTGTGGCCCTGCTCCGTGTCCTGACTCGTGGCCCCTGGGAGCCCCCTCCTCCTCCTCCTCCTCCTCCTCCTCCTCCTCCTGTGACCCCCGCTGTAAAACGTGTCTCTGATAAAAGAAAAACTCCACATGATAAGAGCTTCACATCCATTCGTTTGGTCTCTCCTCCTCCTGCCTCCTCCCCCCTCCTCCGCCCCCCTCCCTCCCTGGCCACTGTAAACTGTGCCAGAGCACTTCATTTTCATGAAATATTGGCCGGGCTTTATTGTCATCTGAGGAGCCTTTTTCTCAGTCTTTTGACAAATTTGCGGCTCCTCTCCGATAGCGAGGCAGGTTTGGACTTGATGCATGGGGACGGCGCCGCGCACCGTCGTCTTGGGGCCACCAGAATTGATGAAGATAGTGTGTGTGGGGCAGAGACAAACATGCTGCAGTCAGCATGTTGGGTATCTGTGTGTGTGTGTGTGTGTGTGTGTGTTTGTATTGTAGGAAGCTGTACAGGACGCGGGTTGGGACAAACCATGTGTCAGGTCCAGTGTCTCTGTGAGGACAGACCGGGGTTTACAGGACAGTGAACTCAGGAGGAGGCGTCAGGAGGAGGACCCTGGGGGCGGAGTCAATGAGGTCATTTCTCCTGAGATGAAAACATTTTTACAAACCGACGTCTTTTATTAAAAAACGTTTCTGAAGCGACGACAGGTTTTTTTTTAAGTGAAGCAAATGAAGCAAATTTATTTATTTTTAACTTTATATTTAACTTTATTTTTATTGGTTCGTACGTGGATCAATAGCTGATCAGGCCGAGGATCAATGAGTCGGACTGAAGAGTTTGGTTCTTTTGTCTTTTTATGGAAACAAACTGTTTTAATGTAAAACTGAGAATATTGATCTTTTCTGGAAGCTTCAGTTATTTATCGTCGTTTAACGTTTCCATGGAAACATGAAAACTCAGTTCAGACGTTTGTGGAAGGTTTTTAACTTCAGACCTGTCTCCTCCTCCTGGCGTCTCCTCCTCCTGGCGTCTCCTCCTCTGTCTGGAGGCCTCAGGTTAAAGTGTGTGTGACGGTTCACTGCAGCCCTGTGTGTTAGTTTACTTCACACTGTTTACACACTCAGTCTGTGTTTAAGAGCAGAAATGTGCAAGAAATCTGTGTGTGATTGTGCGCTGCCTGATTACAGGCCGAGGCCTGAGCTATAAGCATCAGTCGTGTGTGTGTGTGTGTGTGTGTGTGTGCGCACGCGGTGATGTGTCGGCCTCTAATTGAACGTCTCTAAGGTCAAACAGCTGGACACGAGTCCTCACAGCTGGAGTCTGGTCCACGTGTGCTCAGCGTGAACACGTCTGAGTCCTTCACCCTCTGTCTTCTCATCCTCTCTAACACACACACACACACACACACACTTGTCCACAGAACCACCACGGCAGCCTGCTGGACCTGAAGGACGATGTGGACCGGGACGAGTGCAAACAGGAGCCCGAGGCCGTGTATGAGACCAACTGCCACTGGGAGGGCTGCACCAAGGAGTACGACACCCAGGACCAGCTGGTCCACGTAAGTCCACTGCATCTACACAGGTCCCCCTGCTCAGAGACGCTGGTCTCTGGACTCTGTCCTCTGTCCTCCTGATCAGAGACGCTGGTCTCTGGGCTCTGTCCTCCTGGTCCAGTCCTGCAGAAACACGTCCACATGTTTCTGCTCCACGTCCAAACATCTTCAGTTTCAGTTTGTCCCGTCACAACAGGCAGCGTCCTGGTTAAAAGGCTCTGAGACATTCCTCACCTCCACTGAAGCACACACACAGAGGGGGGGGGGGGGGGGGGTGGGGTCTCCCATCAGCCACTTCACCTCTGCAGCCGTTTACACACAGCTTCCATCACTGTCTCCTCAGCTTACACAGGAAATCCTCCATGATGTCATCCTAAAAACTTTATTAACAAAACACATGTCTGACGGGTTTGAAGAGGGAAAAGATCAATACGTTGATTTAATTCACAGACACTGACTATTGATCTGTTATTGTGTAAATTACACGTAGTAAAAAGGGATCACCACGGAGACGAGCGCCTCCTTTACGGTGCGTCCTCCTGTCAGGACAGAAGTGACCCTGGAGGAAAGAGGCGCTCGGCTGCACCGCAGTAAAACCTCCGCTGGTCACGTCACATGACTTTAATCACCCGGTGGTTCCAGTCTGCGGCGCGGTGCAGCGCGGCGCGCGCGCGGCCGGTGATGGAGCTCTGCTTCATTAGCTCTCATATAAAGAGTCCATGTGTCTCTAATTAGTGTGACTGAAGCTCGTCTGTCGTCCTCCGAGACCGAGAGACGGATCTACAACTAGATGAGAGCCTCCGAGTGGACAGCTCACTCCTCTGTGTGTGTGTGTGTGTGTGTGTGTGTGTGTGTGTGTGTGTGTGTGTGTGTGTGTGCCCCGCAGCACATCAATAACGACCACATCCACGGAGAGAAGAAGGAGTTCGTGTGCCGCTGGGACGAGTGTTCGAGGGAGCAGAAGCCCTTCAAAGCTCAGTACATGCTGGTGGTTCACATGCGCCGACACACGGGGGAGAAGCCACACAAGTGCACGGTGGGTAACGGATGGCCGCGCTGCCCCCAGGGCCCCGCCACAGGCCCCCGGAGGGCCGCCGCCGCCGCCGCTCATCCTCTAAACACTGTGTACACACACACACACACACACACACACACACACACACACACACACACACACACACCCCTGGGAAACAGGAGTGAAGATTTCTTTCTTCTTCTACTCATGGCCGATTATAAAAACACATAAATCTCACTGCAGCTGTTTGATGTGTGTGTGTGTGTGTGTGTGTGTGTGTGTGTGTGTGTGTGTGTGAAAATGTCATTAACAATTAAACGAGGCTGAAAATATTAATTCTGCTGCAGGTTTTTATCTGGATTCTGTTTGATAAATTCTTCTCCAGCATCAGTGACCTGTTATTATTATTAGTGTTATTATTATTATTAGTGTATTATTATATTATTATATTAATATTATTATTATTATTAATAATATATTATTATCATTATTAGTATTATTATTATTATTATTATTATTATTATTTGTAATATTATTATTATTATATATTATGATGATGCTGAACAGTTGTTAAATATAACAGGGCTGTAAATTCTGCAGGTTATTTTCAGTTTCAGCTGATTAAACATTAAACAATTATAAAACATCACGACAGTGGAAAAACTCACTATAAATATAAACATGATATAAATATTATAAATATTATAAATATTATAAATATTATAAACACAGACTCTTTCATTTTAAATCCAGTTCAATCTCACATCAGTTTTTTTATTGTGTAAAACCATAAATTAAAAAACAGACGTAGATGATGTTATATTTATTTCCTCATGAAACAGACTTTAACTCTGTGATTGAACAGATGTTTGTGTAGTTTTTAACCCTTTAAGGTTCAGATCAAATGTAACGGTGCGTTTAAACATCCAGCTGCAGTGAGATCAGAATAAAACTGCCGTGTGTGTCCGTGGGCCTGAGCCGCGCTGCTCTCTGCTGCCCCCTACAGTTCGAGGGCTGCTCCAAGGCCTACTCCCGTCTGGAGAACCTGAAGACGCACCTGCGCTCCCACACCGGAGAGAAGCCGTACGTGTGCGAGCACGAGGGCTGCAACAAGGCCTTCTCCAACGCCTCGGACCGGGCCAAGCACCAGAACAGGACGCACTCCAACGAGGTACACACACCTGACTGAGGTCACACACACACACGCCGCAGACGTCTCTGAGTAAATAATGAGCTGTAGACATAACGAGCACATGGCCCACAATGCATTAGGGCGAATCATGCCCCCCCCCCGCCTGCGGAGCCAGACCACCTGCAGACGGGAGGAGAAAATAAAACCTGGAAGTGTTTCAGCTCGGCTCGTATCCATCAGCAGGCGGCCGACAGGGAATTCAAACCACCAACACACCCAGGATGTGACCACACACACACCTGCACACACACACACACACACACACACACACACTGTAAAATGAGGCCTGAGACCTGGATGTCCCTGTGTGTGTGTGTGTTTGCAGAAACCCTACGTCTGTAAGATCCCCGGCTGCACCAAGCGATACACCGACCCCAGCTCTCTCAGGAAGCACGTCAAGACCGTCCACGGCCCCGAGGCCCACGTCACCAAGAAGCAGCGCGGGGACCTGCCGCCGCGGCCCCCCGCCCCCAGGGAGAACGGAGAGAACGAGACGGGGCCCCGGGACAGGATCCACAGGGAGGACAAGCTCTCGGGCAACGGCTCCCCCAGAGGAATGGAGGACTACCTGCACGTCAAGTCCATCAAGACGGAGAACTCTGTGGTAAGACGGCGTCCACGCGGCTACTAACCCTCAGCCCGATCAATACATGTATTGACTATTGGTCCATCTGGTCACAGCTGCACACCTCTGTATCCTAACCCTCCCCTCTCTTCTCTCTCTGACCCTCCTGGTGGACAGACCTTACTCAGGTGAGCTCACCTCTGGTGTGCTGGTGTGCAGCATGTCCACACCAGCGTTCACCATCGTTCACCATCGTCGTGTCGCTTCACTTCATCATTCAAACCGTTTCATTCCAAACAGAGATGATCAATAAAGAAGGAAACAGGAAGCTCAGGGTGCAGGCTAATGACTGGTGATGAAATGGAAACCCAGCTGAATAATCAATAAAAACACATCAATGGATCAGTTATTGATCAATCACAGAGGTTGCAGATGTTTAAACCATAAACATCTGTATAATCACATTAATGTGACGACTCCACTGTAAACAGGAGTGTGTGTGTGTGTGTGTGAGGCCTGACACACCTGTCAGAGCCCCTGCAGCTGATGAAAGCAGCAGCTGGATGAATATTCACTCAGAGGGAGGGGGCCGTGGAGCCGGGTGGAGCTGTGATCATCAGAGTGTGTGAGGAGGCTCCACACCTCAGAGACGATCAATCACCCCTGATCAATACCATCATTAGATATGTGGAGAAGGTGAAGCCACCAGCCTGGCTTTGTTTTAACTGCAATGAAACTGAGTCTGTTTATAACACACACACACACACACACACACACACACCTCCATGCTGACGGAGCCTCCACCCTGAGAGCCGTGGTGATTGGCCGCTCTTTCATCCTGCACATTTCTAATTCACAGACAGACTAAGGCGCTCTGTAATCTGTGGTGTGCCCCCCCCCTCCACCTCCTCACCCCCCCCCCCTAAAAAAACACTCATTATTTACAATTAAGCTGGAGGAGGATAAAAGAGTGTTGTTGGTGCCATGTTAACCACTGCTCCACTTTTCTCCTGCTGAGGAGAAGTCGCTTTGTAGGACAAACACTGAGTCTGTTCTCACACACTCCTCTTCATCTCCTCCTCTCTCTCCTCCTCCTCCTCCTCCTCTCCTCCCTCCTCCTCCTCCTCCTCTGTCCAGATGTATCAGTCCAGCCCTGGCGGTCAGTCATCATGTAGCAGCGAACCATCACCACTTGGCAGTGCCACCAACAATGACAGTGGAGTAGAGATGGCGGCGCTGAGCGGGGGGAGCCTGGGGGACCTCAGCACCCTGGACGACCTGCCCCTCATCCACTCCCTGGCCTTTGAAGACCGCGGCGGCGGCGGCGGTGGAGGAGTCGCGGCGGTGGGTTTCCACCTCCGCAAGCAGCTGGGCAGCAGCCAGCTCCTGGAGCATCTGAAGAAGGAGAAGCTGAAGACAGTGAGGGGCTCGTGCCGGTGGGCCAACAACCCAACACCCCCGGTCCTTGGCACCAAGCTGCCCCCCCTGCCAGCCAGCGGTGAGTGGAGGCCACGGCGCGTGACAGCGGACCGGAAGGTCAACAGCTGATATCTGATGTTCTCCTCTGTCTCCTCCGTCCACAGGGTCCCTGCTGAACTGTCCCAGGGTGGGTGGTGGCCCGCCGTCCCTCCCTGGTTCGGGTGTGGCTAAGCCCCCCCTGCTGGAGAAGCCGTCCGAGCGGCGGGACAGCACCTCCAGCACCCTGAGCTCGGTGTACAGCCTGAGCCGGCGCTCCTCGGGCATCTCCCCCTGCTCCTCCAGCCGCCGCTCCAGCCAGGCCTCGCAGTCCGGCGCCAACAGGCCCAGCGCCCTCAGCTCGGCCGACTCCTACGACCCCATCTCTGCAGACATCTCCCGGCGCTCCAGCCAGACCAGCCAGTGTGGGGGGGAGGAGCAGGAGCGTGCGGAGGGGGGACCAGGCCACCCCCCTCAGCCTGACCCCAGCACAGCACTACCGCCTCAAAATGAAATATGCAGCCGCCACTGGGGGCGCACCACCTACCCCCTCCCATACATGGACCAGATGTTCCTGAAGACCCACTCAGCCCTGTGCGGGGACCCCCAGGAGCCCCCCCCCACCAACAAAGGCCTGCCATCCAGGCAGTGCAGCAGCTACACCACCAGGAGCCTGATGCCCCATGAGGTCCCGTCCAGCCTCCCCCGCCGGGCCAGCGACCCCGTCAGACGGGCCCCCGCAGACTCTGTCAGCCGGCCACAGATGCAGCGCTACAACAGCATGGGCACTCTGCACGGGGGGGCCGCCATGCAGCCCTACTCCCCCCATCACGCATCCCAGCTCAGCTGCCAGCGCCACCCTTACAGCCTGAGGCCGCCCAGCATCTCTGAGAACGTCTCCATGGAGACGACGGCAGGTGAGGACGACCTGGTGCCGCTGGGCTTCAGCACCGACGCCTGCAGAGCGTCCGCCAAGCAGATCGACTTCCACGGAAACCAGAACCTCCAGCAGCCGCCGTACTACCAGAGACGGACCGACCTCTACCCGCCCGATCAGGTCCTGGCTCCGCCCAGCCTGAGTCCAGGACAGCGGCGCTGTCCGTCCTCACCCGGGGACAGCAGGTCTCACTTCCCCGTCTCTCTGGGACTCACCGACGTCAGCCGGCGCCGACCTGAACCCCTCGCTCGAGGGAACCTGGCTGTCCTCCAGCAGAACCAGAGCTTTGTCTCCGTTTACGACGATGTCAGCTCCAACCAGCAGATGATCCAGAACCTCGCGACCACGACGCCGCAGAGAGTCAAACAGCCCAACACTGAACCCTCTCAGTGCAGGTTCAACCGGACCGCCCCCCCCTACAACCTGAACGGTAACGCCTCCTACGCGACAGCGGCTCCGGTCCACGGGAGCACGCTAAGCCCCGCCCTCAAACGGGAGCCGGTTGTCATGGAGACGGCTGACGTGTTTCACGGATTTCAGCCTGTGCAGATTAAAACTGAGGAGTGTGACGTCGCTCTCATGATGTCACATCAGCACAGCTGTGACATCACCTCCCACAATCCCTTGCAAACTGGGACTCAGAGTCATCTGCAGCCCAGGCCGCCAACAGAACCCAAACCTCACAGCCGACACCTGTCGGGCGCTAAGGCGACGCCGCAGACGAGGATTCTGGGAGTTCAGTCGTACGACAGCGGCGTGTACTACACGGGGCAGATTCAAGTGTTCGAGCCCAGCGGGACCTTGGACCTCGCTCCGGTGCTGACCCCGCCTCCCTGTGACAACGGTCCAGACGACCAGCAGCCGTCCAGGGCCGCGGACTGCACCCTGCAGATAGACTTTGACAGCATGCTGGATGACGGAGACCGCTCCAGCCTGGTGTCGGGAGCTCTGAGCCCGGGTCTGCTCCAGAACCTGTCCCGGAGTTCGTCTCGCCTGACCACGCCCAGCAACTCGGTCACGCTGCCGTCGGTGCCGGCGGGGACGGGCAACATGGCGATCGGAGACATGAGCTCACTGCTGACTGCTCTGGCAGAGGAGAACAAGTTCCTCAACTCCATGTCGTAGCCACAGACGTGTGGAGCTGGTCGTGTACAACAAACACTGATGATGATGATGATGATGATGATGTGACTCCTCCTTTCCTGTACAGTCTCATTGGTTCATTATTTAAACTGGCAGTTTTCTATCTTTTGTAAAAGCCATATGTTTGTTTGTTGAGTGTCGTGTGGCGGCGGACGGCTCTGCAGCGAGACTCGACTAAGTGCCTGGCTCAGCCGAACACACGTGTACATGCAGCCAGGTAAACATCTGCACCCGCTCATCACCACTGTCACACACCTGAGCTGCACTTGGGTCGTTTCAGCTGAAGCAGAGAGCGTCTCCTCCTCCTCCTCCTCCGTTTACAGTGGCTGTCGTCAGTCAGTCATTATGGGATGGCTGCCCAGATTAACTGTGACACCTTCCTGTGTGACTGGAATCGTGGAGCATGTGGTGGAAAGGAGCTGCAGCAGCAGACGTCCCCGTCCTTTTGTACACTGTCACACCGGCTCCTTCTGCTGGTTCTCTGTAAATATCATTTGTACATTTTTAAAAAATACAATATTGATTTTTCTAAACAAACGCTCTCTGTGTCGTCCTTCATGTCGACTGATCTGTGTGTCACACTGACGTAGCTCCTCCTGCTTTCTGTCGGTGGAGGCCTCGGTCCAGGTCTGAGTCTGGTCTGAACCCGATCAGGATCCTCCATGTCTGAGTGAACCTGTGCTCCAGTTACATCCTCCTCTGATTATCCTCTGCTCCGTCTCTTGATGGCGTCCTGCGGAGGGAGGAGTGTTGATGGCCTCAATAATTCAGCAGCCAAACTTCAGCCTTTGAAGCCACGCTGCTGCGCTGCCTTTGCCAACGACGCACTTTCCTCCTTCTCTTCTTGTTGAATGTCAGACGGCACGTTCTCCAGACGCTGCCGCCGCTGCAGCGCCGTTTGAAACAACTTCCCCCTGACCTCGTCTTACCTCGGCCTCCACGTCATGTAAATCCTCACTGTGCGGCAGGCTGATGAAAAAGGACGCTAACAGGAGGGGAAGAGGCCGCTGCCGCTGCCGCCGTTAGCCCGTGTGTAGCAGAAGATTAGCCCTGACAGAGCGGCCCAGAGGACGCCGCCGCTCACACCACATGAAACAAAGCAGCCGAGAGCGGCGAGAGGTTCGGGGGACGCGGCGAGCGCTGAGCGTTAGTGAGAGGAACAAATGATTTTAGCCTGTCAGGGAATTCAGCCGAGGACACGTTTGATCTGCAGCTTGTGAATTCCTTATTCTGTGTGAGATGTGAAAACAGCCCCGGGCGGTGAAATCCAAGCAGCCCCCGGACAAGAGGCCGGCACACATCACACTTTAGCACCACCTTCATTTATTGATGGAGATAACGAGCGCGCAGGATGAAAGACGGGCTGCAGCGCGCCGCTGACTAATTCACACATTAGAATAATAATAATCACATTTAGAGGGAAAAGATCAGACGCAGGATTTCACAGGTTCAGAAACAACTCGGCCGCGACAGAGACGACTCACTACACGTTACCATGGAGCTTTGAACCTCGTCGGTGACACGAGCCAAACTGTCAGTGAGTGGAGGGAAACCCAGTGTTTCCTGAGCCTACCTCCAGCTGCAGGTCTGCGTGGAGCCGCATCCTCCTGAGGTAAGGGTCGAAGGTCAGAGCTGTGGACCGACAGAGACAGAGACACGTCAGAGAACAATGAAGACCAGTGGGGCAGGTGGGGGCAGGTGGGGGCAGGTGGGGGTCCCTGTCACCTCCGTCAGAGTTAATCAACACTAAAATAATGACAAATGAATCAGGAACAAGTGAGAGCAGAAAGACGAGTGGACCCCCTCCTCCTCACTTCACTCAGAGACAGTACTCTGGGGTGGGGGCTTTCACAGGCCTGGGGGCATCAGGGGGTATGTGTGTGTGGTGGGGGGGGGGCAGTAAACAGGCCTGTCTGCTGAGCTGCGTTTAAAGGCTCCACAGGAATGTGTTTTACAGGCGTCTGCACATTCTCCCACGTCTCCGAGCTCCGAGCTGCACCGACTCTACCAGCAACGGCTTCTCAACACAAGCTAGGCTAACGCTAACACACACACACACACACACACACACACACACTCAGAGGCATCGTCACTATTCATCAGTCCAGATCTTCTTCTGTTAAATGAATACTAGTTGGTGGCTTTGTGAGCCTCCAGGTCCACGCGCTGCACTGACGTACGTCGGATCTTTACACACTGACCTGACTGACTCTGATCCACTGTGGCCTGATCATTATCATCAATATCTAACTGTTAACGATCACTGTTAACACGCAGAGTGAAACAAAGACGGTCTCTGTCTCAGCTGCACAAACAGGACGAGACACTGTTCATTATTATTTTCATTCTGCCGTCTGATCAATAATCTTAATATTGATGTAAATAATCCTGATTGGGATTCTGTCATAATGAGTTAACCCCCTCCGGCCCCCTCCGGCCCCCTCCGGCTCAGGGGCCCCGGCCCTCGTCACCCTGTGGGGTCATCTGCCGAGTCTCCTTCGTTAAGCCTGTCACCGTGACGATATGGAAAGTGACGAGCGGGGCGACATCCAATCAGAGGACGCAGCGTGGGGTGAAGGAGACTGAGCTCAGCTTCCTGATGACACCGCATCACATCGCCCAGATATTACTGTGATATTACTGCTCATGTGACAGTGGAGCGAGGCCCCGTGCGCCGCCGCCGCCGCCGCCACCGCTCCACTGTCAGCGCCCATGATGGATGGTCACTGACGCCTCATTCATTTCTATTAGACTCATATGGAAATTCCCCCCAGATCCCGGCCCCCGCCTCCTCGAGCTGGAAGACTATATTCATTTAGGAATCAATTTGAGAGGCCCATGGTCAAACTGGCAGCTGAGGAGTGTGTCTGTCTCCATTTGGATGTGAGCGCAGACGATCAGTGTGTTCACACACACACACACACACGACCGCAGCCTGACGTCCTTCTGCTACAACCTCTCCACCTCAGCCAACTGTTAACACATCTCTATGAAAACCTGAGCAGCACCTGCTGAGATCAGAGCGCTGGACGGACAGGCAGACGAATAAAGAGTGTGAGATCATCACAGGCCTTGGAGCCAACACACACACACTCATACGTTACACAGAGCAACAACTACACACAAGTAACAACAGCCACACCCTCCTCACAGCTGCAGCACAGGGCAGGTGGAGCCACAGGTGAGACGCCGCGACGATGATGTCATCCTGAGCGACCATCTATGATCTATAACATGTGCCTTTATTCCAGTTTAATATGAATAAATTAGTTGAAAGTGGATCAGTTAAATGTGCATTAACCTCTGAGGTGACTGGTGGAGCTGGATGTTCTTCAGCGTGTGTGTCGACACAGTTAGCCACAGAATTACAGAAAAACTTCTGATTTTTTTTCTAAGTTATTTTTGAGGGGATGTTAGCTTTTATTCTGAAAGGACAGTGAGAGACAGGAAGACCTGCAGCAGAAGGTCAAAGGTCAGACTCCAACACATGGTACCTGCCATAGATATATATACACAGATGCTGTTTTTGACCTGGACCTGGTCTAATGAGGTCTAGGTATAAAACCTTGAGCATTTTCAAAATAAAAGTTTCACAAATACCACAGTGGGTGTCAGACAAACCTCATTTCATACCTAAAATGTCTAAAACGTCTTCACATCAAGAAGAGTCACAGTGCAACAACCCCTGCAATGCAGCCTCTATGTGTATGTGTCTGTGGAGCGGCGGCGGTGCAGGGCGGCCATCTTGGCTCAGCGCCACGCGCTGCTACAGTGCGTTACGTCTATGGAGGAATGATGCGTCTGCACAATCACAACGATCATAAACCGCTCAGTGGTCAAAGTATTTTCACGGCAGCGTAACGGTACCGGTACCGACTACAGCAACAAATTCACGTGGGTGACTGTGCTTCTCCGGGGCCACAGAGTACACAGTACACAGCAGCAGGCAGCTGCCTTCTCAGCCACAGTAGCAGGACCACTAACCAGGCCGTTGCTAGGGACGCCGCCTGCTTAACCGTTTCCGGTAGTTTTTCCAGATGTAGTTTATAGATTAATAACAAAACATTTTAAACAAGAAAATGTTTCGGGTTGGTTATTTGACTAGTAAGCAGCTGTGTAATACGTGGTATAATGTAGAGAGCTGGTTATATTGTGGGTAGAAGCCGGACTGGACCTCTCCGGCTCCGGCTTCACTATAAAACAACATAGTGCTTAGTATTTATATAACTATTTAATATTTAATTCACTTTCTTAATGCAGCACTTACTTATTTTATCTTGTGACAGTTTTGACTTTTTTTTATTGCCGCACTGTTCTTTTAAAACAGTTTTTGAGTGGCTGCGCAGTATAAATAAAGTCTAAATGCTCTCACGAGGAGCTGAAGGGAAAATACCCGGGAGGATGTAAAATGGCGGCGCTTCAGTCACGTCACTCCACAGTCAGTGCTGCCGGCGTCTGTGTGTATATGTCTATACTGCAGCATGAGCCCCAGAGGGTTCAGCTCGGTTCTTGTCATTAAATAAGAGTGAACCTGGTCTATTTTTCTCATTATAACAATAAAATCATAAAAACAGCGACTCACCTCCTCCTTGTGGTGGGTGGTGGGGGGTTAGAGGTCAAGGTCTGGAGACGTAGAGACGACCTGGGCCCAGACAAAGGAGAGTGTTGTTGGTGAGAACGGTTGGTGAAATCTGTTAGTCACTAACACTCAACGTAAAAACACACACACACGCACACACACACACACACGCACACATATAATTAGGTTTATATGTGGTTTAATAAAGTCCAATGTGTGTGAGTGGCGCTCCATAATACAGAGGCAGTGCTCTATGTGGACACCAGGAAAATAAAAACGACACTAATATAATTATACATTTTATTCATGGAGCATTTTCCCCTGCCACACAGTGACAAGTATTCACTGCACAGGAGAAAGTCACCTGGTCTAAAACAACTGAACTATGTTTAACACTTCAGAATAAGTTCGGTCGAGCTGTACTGTTAAAGCACAGCATGTGCCCTGGTGCATACTGTGACAAGCAGCTGCTGTTTCCGTGAGTGAATTATAAACACACAATATTTCGGGGTGTCAGAGTAACAACCTGTTGAGCTGTGGTTCAATGTCAGACATTCACACTAAAAGAGACTGAATAGTCGAAATAAAATGGATAATATTGTCGAATAAATAAACAAACGCAGTTAGCATTGCGAGGCTAGCAGGTTGTATGCGACGCAGTTCGCTGGTGAGTTTTTAATTATCAAATATCTGGTCTCCGTTAATTAAGACCGCTCACAGACAACACCCCCTGACTCTAAGACATCTGGTGACTCACCGTCCGTCGTTCTTTCTCCCTTTCTTTTGTATTCTTCCTCTTTTTATCCGTTTTGTTTGTTTGTTGTCGGCGTTGTAAACACTAAATATTTACTTCGACGGTTCAAAGATGGCGCCCAGTCGGCTCGGCTGCTACGTCACTACCGCTCGATCTAACTCGTTAACCTTCGGGTTCCTCTGGCGGCAATCTGTGTCGCTGGAGGGCAGGACCGAACCACTTCAAGTGCAGACGGGGTGAGCGGGCCGAGCAGCACCGTGAGTGAACGACGAAGGAAACCCAAACCGTTAGCTTCATTAGCGTCGTTATTCCCAACGTCTGTGTTAGCTATCAGCTCGGCGATAGGATAATTGGTTAATATGGTCACGAAAAAAAAATAAAATAAAATGTACTCATAAGTTTTAGCGGCTTGAATCGTCCACACCCCCACCTGCCCAACATGGCGCGTTCGAGAATCAGAAACACTTTACTAATCCCCAGAGGGAAACTGTTGTCATAATGATAATTAATAATCAATATTTAGAAGCGATTTAGAATGACTTATGGACAGTTAAATTATTTACAGTATTCCAGTATAACCTAACGCATTATACAGAACACGAATGTGTCCTGAAAAGAGAAATAAAAGTGTATAATATATATTTACATGATAAGTCATCAGACTTACAGAGACAGAGACAATAAAAATAGATATAGACGTGTGTGTGTGGACAGACAGACACACTGAGTGGATCATTTCCTGTAGCTGAGCGGCAGACATCTTTTTTTCCTGGGGGGGCCCTGAGGGACGGATCAATGTATTATTAAGCTGCAGCTCGTCTCATTTCAATGGGGCCACGAGTCACCGGCTGCTTAATATTAACAGAGGCTGCACGGTGAATAATGGCGGAGCAGCAGGAGCCGAGGTCAACGATGGTGCGTTCAGGTGTCAGAGGACAGAGACACTGGTCCTCTGCTCCTCTAACAGGACGCTCCACTGGTCTCCAGGCAGCTCTGCATCCTCCTGAACCAATGACACAGTGACCTGACACACACTCAGAGCTGGTCTGGGATCTGTTCTCTCTCTCTGCACACTCTGGTGCGTTTAGGGCCCATCAGAAACTACAACTACCACAAAAAGAACACCAGTGATGTTTCACATCTCTTCAAATCAAACCACAAAAAGACACGAAGGCATCGTTTGACATTTGTCTTTAACTGAAGTAAGAACAGTGTTTGAATATGAGTGTTCCTCCTCTCATCTGATTTATTGATCTTTACAGTTTCACCTTCTGTCAATAACAGACAGAACATCCAGTTCCCGTGTGTTTCCACTGTGAATCCTTCCACGCTAAATATTCATAGATCTTCATAATGAGCTTCACACTCGTCTCTGATGATGAAATATGAAATTACAGCACGCTCTCAGGCCGGGGGAATTTCAAAATAAAGGCGCGTCTGGTCGTAACTGAGAGCTTCATTCATTAAATATTATTGTGTGGATACTCAGTGTGGTGAACAGACTCACTGTCACAGGGTTCACACTCCGTCTAGTTATTGATTCTCCCTGATTGGTATTTGGAGGTTATTGATTGATCAGTGAGTGAGTGTGTGATCAAAGGTGTCGACCGGTGACAGGGAAGGTATCGAACCTGTGCAGCGGTGGTACAGCGGAGGTTCTGTTTTGTTTTGTTTGGCCGGCCAATCAGCAGCGAGGAGTTCAGTGTCATGAACTAATACATCGTTAATATTCATGAGATGTTTCTATGCAAAATAACATCTGTTTTCCAACAAGGTGCCATCTGTGTGAGGGGCGAGCCAAAAGATCTGTGATCTGGATCTGTAATCTCACACACACACACACACACACACACACACACACACACACATCTGCACATGAACTTTACCTCACTGGTTTTATCAAGAAAGAACTTGTTGGCTCTTCTCTGACTCTTAGTTGATGAGGAAACAAATACTAATGATAAAACATCATCATAAACTGGTCATGTGTTTCTCCTGATGTGGGCGGAGCCTCGTCACCATGAGTCCAATCACTGCACATCTCTCCAAAACACTGAAACTAAAGAGTTCAACTCAGTTCAGTCTCAGTGAGCAGCATCAACTCTTCACTCAAGAGGCTGGGGGGGTTAAACCCTCCAGCTGATGGAGGTGTCATGGTGTCACTGAGAGAGAGGGAGAGGAGAGGGGCGGAGGGGGTGGGGGTTGGTCATGTCTCCCAGCAGCAGCTGAGGGAGGTCGTCTCCACCACCTCTCATGGTCTCCAGGGTCCTGCAGGTCTGGACCCTCTGGAGGCTCTGAGGATGGAGGTCCTCATTAAATCTTCCTGCTCCATCCCTCCCCCTCTGCCCCCCGCTCCTCCTGCTCCTCCTCCTCCTCCAGGTGTCAGCTGACAGCTGCAGGGTTCTGATGAGGAACCAGGACACACAAGATCCATCAAACATCCTGGATTCAGCTGGTCACTTCCTGTTCAACACATCTCAGGTTCCACAGGTGTGACAGTCTGACCTCTGACCTCCTCAGTCGAATCACTTCATCTTGAAGTCCAAGTGAACATTTGTGCAAAGTTTAAAGAGGTTCAGGAGAGACCTGGTCACTGTGACCTTTGACCTTTAGCCCACAACCTCTAATGAGAAAACATCAGACACACAATGACCTGACTTAGCAGTCAGCTCGGGTCCTCCTCATGTCCTCCTCATGTCCTCCTCGGGTTCTCCTCATGTCCTCGTCATGTCCTCCTCATGTCCTCCTCAGGTCCTCCTCAGGTTCTCCTCAGGTCTCCTCAGGTTCTCCTCAGGTCTCCTCATGTTCTCCTCAGGTTCTCCTGGGTGAAGCTGCTGGTGTTCCCCTGGAGAAGAACGCCTGACCCTGAGGAGCAGCCATCTTTGATCCACAGTGTCTGTGTTTGTGCAGAGAGGAGGAGAAAACACTGGAGAGGAGTTCATGTCTTCAGAACAAAGCAGCTCTGTGTTCACTGTCTGTGCCCCCCCCCCCACACCCTCACCCCCACCCCCCCCACCCCCATCAGTGGCAGAAGCTCCATGGTGAATAAACTCTGTTTCAGATGAGCTGAGGAAATGTAAACTGAGGAGAAGGATGCACCTTGTGGGGGGTGGGGGTGAGGGGGGGTTGGTGAGGAGGAGGTGGGGGGTGTAAAACATTCATCACCTGATGCAACAGTGATCTCACTTTGTTAATGTTTTTCTCCTTGTGGTGAAAACAAGCTCACGACGTGCCAGAAGAAGAAGAAGATGAAGAGCACCCCCCCCCCTTTATAAATCAACCTTTTCTTCAGGTGTGTGGGGGGGGGGGGGCTGAGGAGGGAGGGGGGTGTTTGCACCATCATTTTCCACAGTGGTTACAGAGGGGGGTCCTCCTGGTGCTGATGGTGTCGTCCTCTCCTCAGTCTGATCCTCAGTGTCGTTACTAATGTGAAGCCAAAGTTAACAGAGAACGAGCAGCGACCCCCCCCCCCCCCCCCACACACACACACACACACACACACTTCTCTGACCCCCCCACACCCTCACTATCTGCCTCCACCCTCCTGACCCCTCCCCCCTCAGCTCCACATCACAGTGTGTTTATGCAGAGCAGGTCTGGAGCTGTCAGCAGCTAATCATTACAGGATGATCGATGGTGTTTATTCTCTGATGATGGGACTCAACCCCCCCACCCCCCTCATGCCCCCCCACCCCACCCCCTCATGCCCCCCCTCACTGATCAGTGTAATAAAGGACAGATCAGCCACAGAGTTATTGAATTATCAAACCATAATCTGCATTAATGCTGCAGAGACGACGGAGAGAGGACGCTGACAGAGACAGTTAGAGTCCAGTAGAGTCCAGCAGAGTCTGGTGGAGTCCAGTAGAGACAGCAGAGACCAGTAGAGTCCAGTAGAGTCTGGTGGAGTCCAGTAGAGACCAGCAGAGTCCAGCAGAGACCAGTAGAGTCCAGTAGAGTCTGGTGGAGTCCAGTAGAGACCAGCAGAAACCAGCAGAAACCAGCAGAGACCGGTAAAGTCCAGTACAGTCCAGTAGAGTCTGGTGGAGACCAGCAGAGTCCAGCAGAGTCTGGTGGAGTCCAGCAGAGACCAGCAGAGCACCCCTCCCCTGCCAAACACAGGTCATCTAAATGTGACACAGTGGCTCACTCTGCTCAGGTGTGTCTGTCAGACACTGTCAGCCAATCAGAGCACAGGATTCTCCTCAGGTGACCACACACCCCCATTACTCTCACTGACTTTTCTGAAGTTCACATCAGATCTTCAGTTGGTCCCGGTCCTGGTCCTGGTCCCGGTCTTGGTCCTGGTCCTGGTCTTGGTCCCAGTCCTGGTGTTGTTCTCAGGTAGAATTTACATAAAGTTCTGTGTGTTTGAATGAGTGAAGTTGAAGCTGCAGCTGGATCCTGTTCTGTTAAATAATCATGATGAATAATGAAGACGTGAGTCCTCCCCCCTCTGAGACCTGTCAGGTTGACACTAACTGTCGGCCCAGTGGGGGAGGAGGGGGTGAGGGAGGGGTGAGGGGTTGGGGGGGCAGTTTGTCTCCATATTAAACAGGCAGATTAGACCTGTTAAACTGAGGGCAGAGCAGCTCGTGGACCTGAGGGTCTGAATCTCATCAGGTGAGGCAGGGTGGGGGGGCGGGGGTGAGGGGAAGTGCGGGGGAGGAGGGGGGGCGTCGTCCCGGCCTCCGTCGCCCCCTCACATCTTCCACATCCACAGAACTGTAAGTGACCCGCGCTCTTCTGCCGACCGGCCTCCTCCTCCTCCTCCTCATCCTGCAGCTACGCCCGGCCCCTTCCCATCATGCACGGGGGCGGTGGCGAGCTCCCATGAGCCTCGGCTCGCTCGCCGCCATCTGCCGTGATTTATAGAGAGCGGGCGATGATTTATGGGCCAGTCATCGCACAATGAAGTCGTTCTCTTTCATTTGCCGTGACCTCCTGACCCCGACGCCACTCCGAGCCAGGTTGGGGAAATGTGCGCTAATCATACACTATGAGGGCTTTTAAACAGGGGGGGGGGGGGGCGTACGAGGGGAGGGGGGGGCAAACAGAGGGGCCTTTAATGAAATTAATTTTCAACAGCGTGTGAATACAGATGAAACAGACGACATGGCCACCGAGAGAGAGAGAGGGAGACACTAACGAAGCCGCTGCAAGGCCTGATGGGGGGGTTATCCAACAGCCCCCCCACGACACACACCCCTGCTCTGATGTGCCAATGAAACGCCCCATTAGGAGGCGATGATGTGTTTAAAGAGTAATCCAGAGCTCATAAAACCAAACGGCCCCAACGACCAATCACCTGATCAATACGTACCGATCACATCTGATCAGAGGGGTCACATCACCACGGAGACCAATCCTCACCTGTGAGGCTCCGCCACCACAGCATCAAACAGAAGCTGTGGATGTGATGAAGTGAAAAGGAAACGTTTCATCGAATGTTTTTAACGTTTTGAATAAAAATTCACTTCAAATATTTTAATAATAAAAAACTTTAAATCAAAAAAATAAAATCAATGTTTATTTATTGATGATTATTGTTTCTAAGGTGTGAAATGTTGCCTTCACTTGTCGGCTGCAAATTAATCAGAATATTTATATTGACAAAATAAAATCAGATCATTTCACTGTTTCATTATCAATATGAATTTAATGTGATGTTGTTATAATATAATAATTAATAATCAATAATTAAATATCTATTTTTCACATTTTATTTATTATTGTATTGTTTTTTTTTTATCTATCACTGTCGTTATTGATCTGAAGCTTCACAATTATCAGATGTTTGTTTAATATGTTTTGAATCAAATCAATAATTCTTTTCTATTTGATATAAATTAAATATCAGTGTTTCCTGGTTGATCAATAAAGTCAATCAGCTTGAGATGAGACAGACAAGTGAGGTGAGTGATGTCACACCTGTTCCTGAGGACGGTGGCGTTCTGCCACAGACAGTCACAGGTTCGATTCCCTCGTCCTTCTCCTGAGGAAAAAAACAACAAATGATCAATAAATTGATTCACTTATCGTCAATAATGATCAACGGTTCAGATGGATCAATACCTGAGCAGCAGCAGCAGCCGTAGAGACAAGATCAGTGTTGAATGGAAGGCTGCTGGCGCCACCTGCTGGGGCTTCATGTGTCAGACACCTGTGACTCTGTCATGCAGGGAATCATGGGAAATGAAGTTCAACGTTGAACCTCAGTTTCCGAGGTTCCTGTTTATTTATTGATAAATGTATTGATGATGTAACTTCATCTATAGCGTCTCCACCTGTGTCTTTATCTGTTCTAAAGGTTTGAACTTCAGATTCTTTTCCTTTAAATTTACTGCTTCTGGGTCGTGTGACAACAAAGATGATGATGTTACCATGACGACCACAGAGCAGAGGAGCTGGATGATGATAATGATGATGATGATGATGAAGGACAGGAGACGAGGTAGAAGTCTGGTCGTTTATTTCATGTTCTTCATGAAAGTCTATCACAGGTGAAGGAACCAAACAGGTAAATATATACAGTCAAACACAGGAGCAGATAAATACAGTGAAGCAACTAAAAACAGGAGCCATGCACGAGGCCAATGTACAGCTCAGCATCACGGCGCCGCCAGGCGGCCGCCATGTTGTTGTTGTTGTTGTTGTTGTTTGTTAGTGTTGATCAGACAAACTGAACGAGTGTGGACTCAAAGGCACAAAAACCAGGAAGTCAACGGGCCTCCGAGACGTTCGCATGCAGACGGACTTCAGACGCTGTAGAAAGAGTAAAGGGACCTGTGTGTGTGTGTGTGTGTGGGGGGGGGGGGGGCTGAGATGTCGTCACGGCAGCCGGACGACAGAGGAAAACATTCGGTCCAGAGACGAACGTCGACGCCAGTACAGTACGAGTAACAGTCGGAGGGTTTGAGATCCAGTAAGGCTACGACGCGTTCACTGTCAGTCAGAGATCAGATACACATCCTGGGAAATGTTGTCACGGTCAAATATTGATCATTGATCAGCTCTAGGCTCTATAAGAATACTGTCAGGACTTCCTGTGACTTTGTGATGTCACAACAAGGTGACATCATCAGCAAAATTTTGTAACATATGGGTGGAGTCAAGTTAACGCTGCCCTTATTCGCTGTTATTGATCATGTGACTCTTAAAGGTCATAGCTACAACAACAACAACAACAACAACAACATTTCCCACCATGTGAAACTCAGCTCAGACTTTTAACCTTCAAACTCCTGTGGAGCGTTTGTTTGGACGAGCCTGGCGCGGCAGACGGGCGGAGTTTAGCACCAGGACAGTTGAAGGAGGCGGAGTTTGGAGATACAGTACAGACACAGAGTTCGTTATCAGGCGCCTTCGTTAGTGTTAGAATAAGCAGCAGTAAGGATTCGTTATAGATGCACTTTACTTTGAAAAACAAAAACACAAACACGCCTGTACACGGTCCAGCGTCTCGGAGCAGGAAGTCGGCGTAGTGACGTCCTCGCTGGGTTTATTGCTAAAGTCCAAACATCAAACTCTCTTTTCTTTCTGCTGGCACTTGACAGCTGGTTCGTTAGCCCTGTGGCTAACGCTCAGTAGCATCTCATGGTTCAGATTGTCAGATTTAATAAAATGTTGCTGCTCCAAATGTTTCACATTTTAAAAAGGTCCAAAGTCTGAGAGTGACTTACATTCGATTATTGATCAGCCGATCGGGGCGGAGCTTCTTCACATCGGTTTAAATACTGATACTGATCGATTAATATTCATATATTAAAGTGTTTTGGTCACAGTAGTCGTCACTTCATGGTTCACATCCTTCAGGAGAAGCTGCAGCGGTTTCAGCTCAATAATACTGTTGGTTCACGACAGCCAATCAAAACACTCCGAGTGGTTTAAATATGCAAATACACATAGGTGATTGACACACCCATCAGCTGCAGCTTCCATTGATTATCAATCAGATTGGATCTGTACAGATCAGATTACAGAGCTGGACTGAAACAAGAAAATGAAGTAGTTTCATTGAATCAAAGTTCAGTTTGGTTTCGATCAATATTTTCAACAGCTCATCAAAAGTTCAGGTGAAGTTCAGGTGAAGCTCAGGTGAAGCTCAGGTGAGGTTCAGGTGAAGCTCAGGTGAAGCTCAGGTGAAGTTCAGGTGAAGTTCAGGTCAGGTGAAGTTCAGGTGAAGCTCAGGTGAAGCTCAGGTGAAGCTCAGGTGAAGCTCAGGTGAGGTTCAGGTTAGTAAAGTTAGTTAAAGTTCAGCCTCGATTTTAAAATCAGATTGTCAATAGAACTGATTGATAAATTAAAGCGATTGAAACATGAGGTCAAAGTTCACCTCTGAGGAAAAAACCTCCACTTTCAGTTTTTACATGTTTCAGTCCAGGCTGGAAAAATCATCACTTATTGATTAGTGATTGGAAACTGAGCTGATGAGTTTGACACATTTCTTCTTCTTCTTCACAGGTAGAGAGTTTTTTTTAACACTGAAACTTCTTCTTCTCTCTTTAAATCTCTGTAGTGTTTAAAATCATTGGCCCGCCAAATGATCATCTCATAGAAAGGTCAGGCTGTGGAATTTCAAAATAAAAGCTCGTGCTGGACCCTTGAACTCAGCCTGTCACAGACTGTTGTGCCACTTGTTGAGTTAAAAACTGGAAACTGTTGGTGTTGCGTTTAAGACTGAAGCTCAATCGACTCTTTACATTCAACAGACGACAGATTGATGTGTCAAAGCAAAAAGACGATTAAAGGTTCTAAGATGAAGAAACACCAAACTCCTCCTCCTCCTCCTCCTGTCTCACATCCACCTTAAATCCAGGAGGAGGAGGGTGGAGGTTCAGGGTCTTTATCAAAACACCTCCCCAAAGATCTCCTTAACTTTCAAGATGGTGAGAAGATGGAGAGTTCCTCAAGAACGAGATGGTCTCAGGTCCAGGTCCAGGTCCTGGTCCTGGTCCTGGTCCTACATAATCTACTGGTGGTGACGGAGGAGGTGGAGGTCAGTAGGAGGAGATGTCTGAGGAGCTGCTGCTGTTGCTGGTCGACGTCTGTGCTCGCTTGATGTACAGATTCAACAGCTTCATCTGTGGGAGGGAAACATCACCAGTGTTAGACTCCGCCTCCTTCACATACTAACTCCGCCTCCTCCTTTATTTTTGCTTTGTTTGCTGCTGTATAAATAAAGTTTTACACGTTTTCACCTTGCTGCCGGTCAGCTGAGCCAGGTAGGGCTTCAGCTCTTCTCCAATCACAGAGTAGATGGCGACAAGGCAGAAGACGCTGGCCTTCCTCACGCTGCTCTCTGTGTTGTCGTAGCCCTGAGGACGAAACCGCGGTTAGACCAGAGAAGGTCAGAGGTCAGAGGTCAGGGGTCAGGGGCCAGGGGTCTCACCTGCAGGAGTCCAGGTATGACGTCCGGCAGCAGCTGGTGCAGCGGCTCCTTGGCGATGCGTTCAATGGCCCTGGTCTGCATCTTGATGGCGGCCAGGTTGATGGGGTAGTCGGCCGTCTGCACAATGGGACACAGGACCTTGATGCACTGCTCCGGGTGGATGGAGCTCGCCATCGTGGACGCCGCCTCCTCCGCCGCCCGCACCACCTGCGTCAGAGGGAAAGGTCAGCAAGAGGTCCTGACCCGGCAGAACCACAGACCGGAACCACCGGGACCCCGCCTCACCTCCTTGTGTGAGTCCTTGTGAGCCTCCAGCGTCTTCATGATGGTGAGCTCGGCGTAGTTCTTGAAGCGGGCCGGCTGGTTCCTCAGGATCTCCTTCAGGACTCGCAGGGACAGAGCCCGGATCGTGTGCTGAGAGAGACACAGGAGTCAGAGTCAGAACCAGAACCTGAACCTGAAGCAGGACTGGGCAGGACTATGTGCGCTCACGTCTTTGTCCCCCAGCGTCTCCAGCAGCAGCAGCAGCATGGTCTTGAAGTGCTCCTCCCACACCACCAGGCTGTCCTCTCTGGCCACCTTCAGCAGCTCCAGCAGGGTCCCCCTCTGCTCCTCGGGGCCCCGGTCCCCGGCCTGGCCCTGGGACAGCTCCTTCAGCAGCTCCCCCACCAGCTCCAGCTGCTCGGCCGGCCCGGCTGCGGGGACACAATCAGAACCAGAACCGTCAGCTTTCTGTTTGCTCTGGGGTTTAATGTAGACGCAGAGAGGTGGAGTCGTTACCTGGGAAACCTTTAGGACTCAGCATCTTGTTCTCCACGCTCTCCTGCCGCCGCCCTGTCACAGGAAACAGGAAGTCATTTCACAGTAAAACACAACACCACTTTAACTCCCGACCCAAACCCGAGGTCTCGAACCCTGACTGTCTCTCAGCTGCTCCGCTGCGTCCTCATACAGCGCCCCCTTCAGGCGCCTTTGTCCAGGGAGCCCACGCCGTCGCTGTAGTTGTAGGGGTTGTAGTCTCGGAGGCGGGGCCCAGCGAAGGAGCGTGGTGAGGGCGTGTTCAGGAGCGACGTCTTGTTGTCCAGAGCCATGCGTCCGCCCTCCACCACGTCGCAGTCTGAGGAGGCTCCGCCCCCCGGCTGAGGAACAGGTCAGGATTTCACTCAGTTAACATATTCAGGTTTATTCAGTTCCCTCCTTCCCCCTCTCCTCCCCCCTCCCACCCTCTTTCCCTCCCCCCTCCTCACCGTGGCGTCCCTCTTGCCCTCCCCTCTCCTCAGTGGCTCCATCAGGTCCTCCTGGCTGCGGTAGCTGAAGCTCTGGATGGCCTCGGTGACGCCGCGCAGCGAGCTGTAGATCTCCTCTGAGTTCAGGTTCTCACTGTCATACTCCAGCAGGCTGCAGGGACACAGCGCGTCATAACGTGTCAGGACGTGTGATGACATCATAAGGTCTCATCACCAGCAGCAGATGGGTCCCAGTTCCTCCACAGAGAACGTCTGTGGAACCTTCTGAGCGTTCTCTGAGGAACCGAGCCGATCCGGCTCCTGGAGGTTCAGACGGTCCGGCTGATTCAGGACCACTTCAGGTTGAGCTTCAGAGAGTCCGTGGTCCTGGATCAGCACAGACGCTCTGAGAGTGATGACGGAGGACATGGACCAAACGGTACTTCCTGTTTTTAACAACACATTTCCCTTCAGAATAAAAGCTGCACCTTTAACTCAATTGTCAGGAAGTTGATTTTAGACTCTAAACTGTGACCCCCCCAAAGTTTGGTCCATGACCAGGAGGACAGGCGCCGCCCAGTCCAGTCCAGTCATACAAAGTCCAGTCCGGTCCAGTCCAGTCCAGTCATACAAAGTCCAGTCCAGTCATACAAAGTCCAGTCCGGTCCAGTCCAGTCCAGTCATACAAAGTCCAGTCCAGTCCGGTCTGGTCTGGTCTGGTGCACGTGCGCGGCCGTGCATGCTGACAGACTGACACAGGTGGAGGCGACAGGTGAGAGAAGCACAGACGCAGGTGAAAGGTGTCTCACAGCCGCAGCAGATGGAGGCACAGACAACAGGTGAGTCACAGGTGTGAGGGTTTCACAGTGCGACCAGGTGACAGGCTCCGCCCCTGTGACATCACATTCCCCACATGTCAGCCATCTTTAAAGACTCTACTGTGATTGACTCTACTGTCCTGATTCTACTGATAAACGACTGTGAAACCCCCGCAGAGGAAGAGGGAGGGGGAGGAGGGGGGAGGAAAAAGGGGGTGGGGTTACCTGGGTGAGTAAGCTCGCCGCAGGACCTTGAGGGAGGAGTGGGCAGTGGGCGGAGCAAGAGGAAGAGGAAGAGGGGTGGGGAAACCCCAGAGACGACTGCAACCAGGGGGAGGGAGAGGGGAGGGTGGGGAGAGGGAGGGGGAGGAAGAGGGGGAGGGAGAGGGAGGAAGAGGGGGAGGGAGGGGGAGAGAAGGAGGGAGGGAGAGGGTGAACCCAGAGAGAAGATAGAGGTGAGAGAAGTGGAGGTGGAGCTCTGTTCTCTGTGAGGACAGGTGTGGGCGGAGTCAGCTCATCAATAATCACCTCAGCAAAGCTCGTTAAAGCTGCTGCAACTAATCAATCAATAACTCGACCAATAGACCAACAATTAAATGATCGATTAGGGAGTAACCATGACGATGTCACACAGGAAACGAGTAGTTCAATGTCTTCAATCCTGCTGTGTAAAAACCAGCGATCATCACTGATGCTGCCTGTGCTGTGGCTCCAGACTACAGGTGTGTTACAGGAGTGGGGGGGGCAGTGGGCGGGGCCAGTGCAGCGTACCTGGGGGATAGGCCTCCATGGGAGCAGTTGGTGGGGGAGGTGAGGGGGCTGCTGCGACTGCTGGGCTGACGAGGAGGAGTCCGGGCGGCCGAGTTACCGGGAGACGCCTGGAGACACAAATGTTTGATTATTGATGATTGATAATTATTAAAACGTGCGGTGAGTATATGTGTGTGTGTGTGTGTGTGTGTGTGTGTGTGTGTGTGTGTTACCATGACGATGCCACTGTTAGCGCTGGCGTTCCTCAGGTGGTTGTGCAGCAGCTTGGTCGTCCCGTCCTGGAAGGTTTTGGGCAGAGCTCCCAGCAGCATCGTGAACTCAGGTGTGTTCAGCTCAAACAGGGCGATCAGCACCACCTGGGCCGCCTGCACACACACACACACACACACACACACACACACACAGAGGTCACTTTTCTTTCTTTCTGTCCTCCCTCCTGTTTCCAGTCGTCCATCGTTCTCTGACCTGTCAATAAAAACCCGTCTCCTCCTACTGTTGTTAATGAGCACAGGACGGTCAGATTTTCCTGCCTGAACATGAAGGCAACACGAAGGTTAATGTTAAACAGCAGCAAACATGCAGCAGGTTCATCCAATCAGACGTGAGGAGTCAGTGAAGCAGAGGCCGGAGGACGTTTCCTGTCTCAGGCCCTTTCAGATTAAAGTTAAAGTCAGTCAAGGTTCATGCAGAACGTTCTGGAGAAGAAACAACAACAGGTTAATGATCAGTTAATGAGTGAGGCTGCGTTCACATGGCAACCAGTTCACAGACTGTTGTGCTTTATTGTGAAATCTCTTTGGCCGTGTTTTATTTTGAAATACCTAGGGATGCAATTTATATTGAAAAGTCTGACGTTGTGTGGACGCAGCCTCAGACTGTTTACAACATCTGAAACATCTGGAGCAGCATCAGTTAGTGATGTCACTGGTCATCCAGCAGCCTGGTCATGCTGTCGGATGGAGGGGGCGGAGTCTACCTGTTTACACCTCTCTTCCAGGTTGCCCTCCCCGGGCAGAGAGGCCACAGTGCTGGGTCGACCTGAGAGCTCCTCCCCCGCCCAGTTATGGAGCGTCTGGGCCGAGAGACGAGGTGAGTGGAGAAATTAACACAAATAAAAACAGGAAGTGACGACAAAAAAACAGGAAGTTGTGTCAGTGTGAGGGGGCGGGGCCCAGTGAGGCGAAGCGACGCTCCTCCTACCTTGCGGACGTCGGAGCTCTTGGGCTCGGTGGTCCAGGTGATGATGCGTGAGACGGCAAGGCGTGTCTCGCTTGAGTTGACGAAGTCGGCCGGGTCCATCTGCCGCGCCAACGCCTCGATGTAGCGCAGGATGGCGACCTTCACCTTCAGGTTGGGTGTCTGCGTCTGGTCCACGATGAAACGCATCAGGATGTTGAACTGCTGCTCGTACGGGAACGAGTCTCTGCAGGAGAACAAGGAAATCAGGTGTGTCCAGGTGTGTCCAGCTGTGTCCAGGTGTGTCCAGGTGTGGTCACTCACCTGGTGACATCCAGTGCCTTCTGCACTTTGGCCTGGACGGAGCCCAGGAGGTCGGCGCCCATCTTCTTCAGCAGCTGAGTGAGGAGCACAAAGAGCCAGTCCTGCAGGTCGTCTCTGTGCAGGACGATGAAGTCCACCAGGGTCTCCAGGAACATGCTGAACACCTGAGACAGAGACAGAGAGTGAGGCATGATGGGAAACAGACGGCGAGGAGACGAAGCAGCTTCAGACTGAAGGTGAGTGACACTTACTCTCTGCAGTGTGTGTGTGTGTGTTAGGTCCACAGCAGCGACGAGGCATGCAACAGAAAACACACAGTTAGTTCGTCCTGCGGTTAGTACACACACACACACACACACACACACACACACATTAAATCAGATGTTGGCTCCGCCCACAGCACTCAGCACCTGATGACCTCACCCACACCTGTCTGCTGCTTCCTGTGTGTCTCACCTTGCTGTGGGGGTCAGCGAACATCCTGGTGAAGATCTCACACAGCCTCTTCAGCTCCACCCGACTGTCGGAGACACCAACCACCACTTTTAGTGACCACGTCATGACATCACCAGGTGAGCAGGTAGCGCTCTGTGACCACACCCACCTGAGCATCCTCTGGCTCTTGAGCAGGTTCTGCAGGCCCAGCAGCCCCTCCTTCCTCTCAGACCAGTTGGCGCTGGCGCAGTGGTTCAGCACCTCCGCCACGTCCTCCGTCTGACGTAGGAAGTGCGGCGCCATGCCACCGTTCCTGGAGCTGTACGAGCGCTCGGAGCAGGCGCTGGACGCGTCACTGTTGGCGTCGTCATCCGAGTACATTCCTGGAGACTCGAAGCGCCGCCGCGCAGGCCTCCGCTATGGAGAGGGGGAGGAGACAGAGAGTTAATGATGCGACAGTGAGAGCTTCAAATGACTAACGAGGGGGCGGAGCATGCAGCTACAGGGGCGGAGCCATGCCGTCATGCAGGTGTGATGCTACACATGCACTGAGAGGATGGCGAGCTGCTGTACCTTACTCCTGGAGTCTCCTAACAGCTGAGGTTCACAGAGCCGGAGGACAGAGCGGGGGGGGGGGGGGGTGTTACACCAGGATCAATAACTGATCAATCAATCAATCAATCACTGTGATTTCTGCTTCTGTGTTTCACTTTGAGTCTCACCAGAGCATCGGCCACTGCCGCCTCCACCTCCGTGCCCGTGTTGAGGATCCTCATGGCGTTGACGGAGGCCGAGATCCGAGCCTGATGCGACAGCCGGTCTGAAACAGGTCAGAGGTCAGAGGTCAGAGGCATGTCAGAGGTCAGCTGCCTGTTAACATGCACTGATATGACCTCTTCTCTTCAAAAGCCAGGAACAGGAAATAAAACTAACTTTCAACATAAATAAAACATGAAAAGCTCAAAGCAGAGTCTCATTCAGAACAAACAATGAATAATCAATAATCAATAATCAATAATAACAATGAAGCTGCAACAGAATCAGATGGAAACATTTTCTCTTCACAATTTACAGCAGCTGTTTGTTTGTTTATTGTTTGTTTATGAACTTGGTGTTTGCGTAATTGTGAAGAGCTGAGGCTCAGCGTCGCCTCCTGCAGGTGGAGGGAGGAGGTGCTGCTGATCAGGTGGACGTCATGCAGGTGAGGGGGGCGGGGCCTCACAGAGCAGGACGACTCAGGCAGCCAGAAAACTCTACGTCAACATGTTGCTGTTGTTGTTGTTTGTTGTTTGTTGTTTGTTGTTGTTGTTGTTTGTTGTTTGTTGTTGTTGTTGTTGTTGTTGTTGTTGTTGTTGTTTATCTGGCTGCCTGAGTGCACCTGCTTGCTGTGAACACCTGGGCATCACCTGAGTAACAGTCGGCTGACGACAGGGCGCTGGTCGAACGGGAGTGACGACGAGTCGCTGCAGGAGAGAACACTGATGATGTCACCATCAAACACTGAGGTGTAGGCTACACCTGACGAGACTACACCTGAGGAAGCTACACCTGAGCTGGAGGACCAATCACAAGAGACCTGAGACTTTAACCAGGAGCTCATTGGTGTCTGATCGGTTGATTAGTAGAAGAGGAACAGGAGGACAGAGACAGAGACAGGTGAGAGGAGAGACAGGCTGCAGTCATGTCTATACCTGAGGACTGAGGGGGAGGGAGGGGCCGCTCCGTACTCACCCAGGGGGGAGAAACCCCGGGCGGGGCTGGTGTCACGGCTGCTCTCACGACTGGTTTCGCGACTGCAGCCCTGACTCATACTGGGACGAGGGATACGGCTCCGGGCTGGACGGTGAGACAGGGGGACAGACAGGAGGACAGACAGCAGTGCAGGTGGAGAGGTTAGCTTGTAGCCAGGTAGCAACACACCTGAAGCTATGCAGAGATGTTAGTGAGACAGGAGACAAAGAGTTGGACTGAAGGAGGATTAGTACAAGGACCAGGACCAGGACCAGGACCAGGACCAGGAGCAGGACCAGGAGCAGGACCAGGACCAGGACCAGGACCAGGACCATTGAGGTTTCTACAAGTTTCCCTCAAGAATAAAAACCAAAGTCTCGACTCAGAGACTCGTCAGTTCTCATCTCCAGCGGTGGCGTCCATCTTTCATGTCTGATGTTTCTGCTTGAATCAATAAAACTTTATTTGTCTGTCTGTCAACAACAACACAAACATCTGCACCTGATCCAGCTGCTGCTGCCGCTCAGACTCGTATTCTGCATCTGTGCTGCCTTCAGGCGCGTCACACAAGCTCTCATGTTATTAAATGACCCCCCCGCACACACACACACACACACACCTGATCTGGTGGGGCTGGTCTCTCTGCTGCAGCCCTGACTGCGGTGACCTCGGGGGCGGCTCTTGTCACTCACAGCAGAGGAGGAGGAGGAGCTGTTGGCGGCGGCGGCGACAGCAGCGGTGCCCATGGTCGGTCTGGGGACTCTGCCATAGGTGGAATTGAGGAGGCGACCAGGAGAACCTGAGCGACTCCCAGCTGGAGGAGGAAACAGAGAGTCAGAGCAGGAGGAGGAGGAGGAAGAGGAAGAAGAGGAGGAGGAGGAAGAAGATGAGTTCCTCACGTTGAGACTGGGAGACGACCTTCCCTCGGCTCCGCCCCCTGCTGTCCGTCACTGTTGGACCATTTCCTGCGCTCGTCCTCCGGGTTCGGACTCGACCTGAGAAAACAGAGGGGGGGAGGGGGAGGAGGTGAGTGTGTGTGTGTGGAGATGCTACTGATAGAGGTGAACACCTGATCCAGGTGTGTGCGTGTCATGCAGGAAACAGGAAGTGGAAGTCACACCAACAGGAAACAGAAATGAACCAGAAGAAGAAAAAGAAGAAGAACCAGTCAGGCACACACGCACACACACACACACACACACACACACACACACACACACACACACACAGGGAGACATCATGCACCACGTCCACATCACAGTTCATCTCAGCTCTAAACACTAAAGGTGACAACATGGCTGACGTGGACAGGTGCAACAGAGACTTCAGCCCCGCCCCCTCCCTGTCAGCATTGAGGCTGGGGGCGGTGCCACACACTGTCACGGCCGAGCCCAGTGACATCATCAGGCGGGTCTGTAAACTGTCCCAGGTGAGTGAGGGGGTGGGGTCTGCCATCATCACCGCTCCAACCAACCAACCAGCTCCCTTGGTTTGTAACCATGGAGACTGACAGCTGTTTGACAGGTGTCCATGCGGAGACAGTCCATGCACTGACACTGAGCACAGACAACACACACACACACACACACACACGTCTTACCGTCTGTGTTAACAGACCACGAGCCATCTGACAGGTGAGAGAGCCGGGAGAGACACAACAAGGTCAGGGGTCAGAGGTTAAAGGTCAGAGGAGGGGTCAACAGGGGAAGGGCTGAGAGTATCTGACTGTCCTCATGAAGCAGCATCAGAGACCTGGTTCATCATGTGACCAACATGATGACATCACAGGATCAGCTGATCGTCACATCATGACTTTGATTAGTTCATGTTTAGTTGAAAAACAAAGTAAACACACGGATCGGAAACCTCACAGTGTTGCCATGACGACAGCACCCCGACGTCATCATCGGCATCTTACCCAGTGAGGCGTAGGAGCCGGGGGGGAGGGCCGAGGCTGAGCTGAAGGGGGAGGACGATGGCGCCATGGCGGACGACAACGCCGGCATCCTGGTGCGGGCGGTGGCGGTGGCAGCGGCGTTGACGTCCACGTCGCTGCGAGAGCGCTGCAGGGAACTCTGTGAGGACGATGCTGCAGGGGTCCTGGGGGCGGGGCCAGGTTTGGCTATAAGGGGGAGGAGTCAGATATCAATATCCTCAAATCCAACCAATGAAAAGAGGAGGAGGAGGAAATCAGAGACTCACATCTGGACGAGCTGCTTCCCACAGAGCTCTTGACAGACAGAGGTCGACTGTGACAGAGACAGAGGTTCTGATCAATCAATGAGGCTGATCAATAACAGATCAATCACACCCATCCATCACTGAGGACTCATTAGATACAGATGTGTTAAAAAGAAGAGACAAAAAGGGGCGGGGCTCTCCCTGGAGACATTACGTGATGTGTTTAATGACCTCACGTCGGTCAGGAAATCAGATCAATCATCAATGAATCTATGGATCAGTGATCAGTCTCACTTGAGGCTCTCCTGGGAGGAGGAGGATGAGCGGTCGGAGGTGGGCAGTGACATCAGACTGTCTCCGCTCCTCAGGTGAGCCTGCAGAGCCTTCTGATAGGACGCCTCCAGGCCCTGGAACAGAAGCTCCGCCTCCCGGCTGAAGTGGCTGTGGAAGCTCCAGTAACACCTGAGAGACGGAGATCAGGACCAGGGGTCAGCGGCAGCCACGTATCGATTGATTACTGGTTGACTGATTGGCTCCTGTCACTTACTTCCTGGCCACGGAGCGAGCCTCAGCGTCGGCGTCGTGGATTCCTTTCTTTATGGTCTCCATTAAAACTGTGGCGTGTCTGCAGGAGCACATCAACACACTCATCATGAATTCATCCTTAATCAATAATCAATAATGATTATGTCACTGATAAACACTAAAACACAGAAATCTGTTTCTGTCTGGATCTTTCTTCACTCAGTCTGCTAGAGTTCCTGGTTGGAGATTTTCAGAATAAGACTCGGCGTCTAAATCTCTCATCGACTGACGGGCCGATGGGAACCTGAACGCCCCCTGGTGCCGGGGGGGGGGGGGGGGGCTCGGGTTTCTCCCAGGAGGCAGAAGGAAGCAGCGGGGCGGAAACACAATGAGGCCTCTTTGGAGGCAGACAACGGAGAGAGACCCCCCCGCCCCGATGTCGCCATGGAAACTGCTGAGGCAGACCTCGACCTGGACGGTGTCATGTTTCCCCTGAAGGTGCATTCAAGGCCTCACAGTAAACATGAGCATTCTCAGTGCTGAAAGGAGTCGTTTCTTCACAAATCACACACACACACACACACACACACACACACACACACACACACACACACACACACACACACACACACACCCCCTCCTGCTGTCAGTCCTCACCTCTGCAGAGAGCTCGTCTGCCACTCCTGCAGCAGGAGGTCCAGGAACTCAAAGCAGCGTCTGAGACAACGACAACAACAACAACAACAACAACAACAAAGTTACATTTACAAACAAAATATTTTCAACTAAATCAACAAAAACTGAAGAAATGAAATAAAACAAAAACTGAGATGAATAAATAAATGAACATGTCTGACCTCCTGACGGCCACGGACTTGGACGTACAGTTGCTGCTGATGATGGGGAGGAGGCGGGGGAAGTGTGTGTGCTGCAAAACAGAACAAGCCGCTCAGTTCTTCTTCTCTTGTTAAATCACCACTTCCTGTGTGTGTGTGATTTTCACCATCAGAGCTCAGTGTGCGACACCGTGTCTGTGTAACGTGGTTAAGTCGCCGCCTCGTGACGCTGACACGCTTCAGGAATGTGTGTCAGCGGACGAGGAGAGAGAGCGGGTTCAAGCTCCGGACGTACGTACCCTGAGGATGAGGCGGATGGCGGCCACGCCCGACGTGGCCATGACTTTGGCACTGTTGGGGACCAGGTTGAGCAGCGTCGGCATCACGGCCTCGGCGGCGTGGTCGAAACGAGCGCCAAGCACCTGGGACAGGTGTCTGAAAGAGATGATGTCATCAGACTGAGACAGGAAATAAAACATAAAAATGTGAGCAGCTCAAACAATGAAGACAGTAAACAACGTGTTGTTGTTGTTGTTGTTGTTGTCGTCGTCGTCGTCTCACCCCAGGGTGATGCAGGCCTCTCTCACCACCTGGGAGCGCAGGTCTTTGGCCGACAGCTTGAACGCCGCCTCCATGAGCCTCAGCTGCTGCAGGAAACCATCGAACTCGGCGGCGCCGGCGAGGAGCAGCGAACGCACCTTCTTCAGCTGCGGGAGGAGACAGAGACAGACGAGAGGAGACGTGAGCGGAGAGACGTCATCGGCGTGACAACGCTTCAGACCTGAGGAAGGATGACGACGGGACGTCTCACCGCCGCCACTCTGAGCTCCCAGTCCTTCTTGTCGTCCGACAACACGTCTCTGATCTTGGTCATGGCGTCCTCCACCTCCCTGTTGGAGTAGATCTGCAGGAGGAGGAGGAAGAAAGGAGGAGGAGGAGGAGGAGGAGGCATGAGGCGGTGGGAATCGAACCTGAACCTCAGCTCACTGTAGGTTACATCAAATCAAACCTGCACAGTGGGAACGTCCTCGAAGGCCTGGAGGAAGTCGTCCTCATCCACCGCTCCAGCACCAGACCGGTCCCGCCCTGAAGACAAGAGCAGGGGCAGGGGCAGGGGCAGGGGCAGGGGCAGGGGCAGGGGCAGGAGCAGGGGCAGGGGCAGGGCAGGGGCAGGGGCAGGGGCAGGGGCAGGGGCAGGGGCAGGGGCAGGGGCAGGGGCAGGGGCAGAGATGAGATCAGGATCATTCACACTGACAGGTTTTATGATGTAAACAGACTCAGTCCGTCTGTAAACACTCTGAGGTTGGTCCTGCAGAAGAGATGTTTAAGACCTGTGGGAAATCTGAGAACTCTTTCTCACCTCGTGTCTATAATGACAATAACAACAGTGACAGTCTGATGTGTTTCTATCTGATGACAACAACCAGGTTCTGGTTCTGACCTGCTGACTTGGCGCTGGAGGCGGAGCCCGGTCGTCTGAAGGAGCCCATGCTCACCATGGTCCTCCCGGAAAGAGACGCTCCTTTGGACGAGGACGAGGAGCGGCCGCCGTCCACAGAGTCATCGTCCTCGAAGGTTTTATCTGTGGAGGAGACGGAATGTCAACAATGTGTCAGCTGACCACGAGTCATGACCCACATCACTGCATCAGCAGGGCGAGGACGAGGAGGAGGGGGAGGAGCCAGAGGGACAGAGGACAGACAGACAGGAGGACAACAGACCATAGTTCAATTCTCCTGATCAACTGATCAGCTGATCAGCTTCTCATTCATCAATAACATCACAGATCTTCAGTTCACTGCTGGAACAATAAGACCCCGCCCCCTCACAGAACGCCACGTGACTCTGCCCACTCTGCACAGGAATCTGCCCTGCTGACGATCAATGCTCTTTCATTATTCACACACACACACACACACACACACACACACTGAGCCAACACATCAGTCATCAGCCGTCAGGTCTCTGTTTTTCCTCTCACGACTAACACAAGGTGACTCTGTGTGTGTGTGTGTGTGTGTGTGTCACCTGACATTTACCATGGTAACACCAACACAACACGACAGCATGAGAAGAAAAAAAAAAGCCCAAACATCCTGTTCATCAGCGACCTCGGTGTGACCTCAGGTGAGTGGGAGGAGCCTGAAGTCAACGTGGACCTCAGAGAAACAACAAATGTGTGAAAGAAAAAGACAAAGATGTAAAAACTCCAAACCACATTCATTCAAATGACATGAAAACTAATCAATATAATCAATAAAACTGAAACAGGTCACCAGGTCACATCATCCACAGCTGCATTTACACACACTGATCATAGCCTGACCCTGTAGGAACAAGATGACGTCTTATTTTGACAGCACAGCAGCACTTCCTGCATGTGTGAGGCTAACAGTTTCCCTCCGTTTCCAGTCTTTGTGCTAAGCTACGCTAACAGTTCAGTGCTTCTCAGCAACAAACAGAACAAACAGAACCAATCTGAGCGAAGCAGACGAGTCCAGCAGAGCCACGGAACCAGAACCAGAACCAGAACAGAACCAGAACAGAACCAGAACAGAACCAGAACCAGAACCAGAGCCTCGATTTCACCTCCGCACATGGTCGCAGCCTCCAGACCTGAACTAGACGTCCAGACGTTCGCCCTGCAACAACCATCCAGCTGCTGTGTTTACACACACACACACACACACACACACACACACACACACACACACACAGAGCAGCTTACAGGAGCAGATCCTCCTACAGACCAGTTTCCTCAACATGCCGACAGCTGCTCCTCCGTCCTCCTCCTGCTGAGGACAGAGGAGACAGAGGAGGCAGAGCCTCCTCCCTCCTCCTCCTCCTCTTCCTCCCTCCTCCCTCCTCCCTCGTCAGGAGCACGTGCTCTGTCTCTGTCCTCCACACACACACAGTGGCAGCAGCAGGATGGAGGAATCAGGAGGGAGGAGGAAGAGGAGAGAGGTGATGAAGGACAGGAAGGATGGAGGGAGGGTGGGGCCGGACCAATGGGAGTAGGAGGGAGGAGAGGGGCAGGGCCGGTCAGTGGACAACCAGTGGTGTTCAGTCTGGAGGAGGGGCCAGTGGGAGGAGTCTGAGATGACGGACAGATGCGGTGCCATGATGACTCAGGAGGAAGGAGGAGGGAGGAGGAGAGGGAGAGGGGAGATGGAGGGAAGAGGGAGGAGAGAGAAGGAAGAGGGAGAAGATGGAGGGAGGGAGGAGGTCACTTCCAATCACTAATAACTGATCATTTATTGATCCCCAGGAGGAATCAGGCGGAGCAACACTTGCAGTTTCCTGTCTCTAAATCACACCTCAGATGTTTGTGTTACTTGTTGTGTCGCCCAATCAGAAGACAGGGCTCAGAGCCTGCTCTCGTCTGATTGGCCTACACTGACAATAAGAATCTGAATATTTGTTATAGATCAATGCTTCAAATCAAACAGATGGTGACAGAGGACACCTGGTCAGAGCAGACAGGTGACCGTCGTCACGGCAACAGTAACTCGACAGGTCAGGAGTTTCCCTCCACAGAGACTACGGGAGCACGGAGGCTGATGGAGTCTGACAGGTGATCTCCTCGCTGCTAATTCACCTAACGAGCAGCAGCAGGAGGAGGAGGAGGAGGTGAGGCGTTCAGGGGCGCCGGCCGTTACATCATCACTGACCCGGGGGGAAGCAAAGGATCGTGGGAGAGAGGCAGCACCCAGGAAAGGTGGAGTTCACTCTGTCCACTCTTTAGCTTGTTGTTTCATTCACACAAAGTAGAAAAAGAAGAAGCTTTAAGCCCCGCCCACTACCTTCAAAACAGGAAGTGAAGATCAGTTATGACCTCAGTCTGATCCATCCTCATCCGTCACTTTGTTTGGTTTGGTTTACTCACTTCCTGTTGACAGCCACCGCTTCCTGTTTCCTGTCTCTCACGTTTCCTGTTGTGTGTCTGTGTCCTGTAATCTATTACATCCTGTAATCTATAACATGAACTGATTGATAATCATCTGTCTCACTGACTGGACGGGCCTGTCTCAGGTGTGACAGCAGCGACAGGTGAGTCCACTGTCCCTGAACAAACCAGCTCCACCGCCTCAGTCTCTCTGTTCATTATTCAGCAGGTGACCTACTGTGCAACCAGAGAACACCAGGCCCCGCCCCCATCACCTGGCCCCTCAACGGACTGGTTTCTTCTTCTCAACTTGTTCCTGATCAACCCTGTAAACGACCCTGTAAACGACCCTGTAAACAACAACAGCATCCAGCAGCAGTACACAGCGTCGGCAGAGTCTCAGTCTCAGGGAGCAGATCACATGCATCACTGAGCTGCAGCCACTTGTGGCATTCAGCTCCTCTCATCGTCACAGTCACAGCACAGCGGTGCTAACGCTAACGCTAACGAGCTGCTGCACTGACCAGACAGAGTTCAACTTTACCCACGACAAACGTCCACTTCCTGTCTGAGGTCACTCCGCCTGCAGCAGCGTCCATCGACTGGAGGAGAAACGTTACCATCCTCTCTCACTCCTCTGCTGCCCCCCCCCCCCCCCCGAGACGACAGCTGACACCACTCCTACAAAATAAAAGCCTGAGGCTGCTGGAGTGCACAGTCTCAGTTTTCTTTTCTTTGTCCTTTAGCTCTTTAATTACACACTTCCTGCTGCAGCTTCTTCACAATAAAAGCCTTTGTTCACCTCAGTAAGAGTGAATGTGAATTTTCCCAGGATGCAGTTCACTCAGATCTTTACGGGGAACATGAGCCGTGTGACCTTCAGGGTCAGACTCTGCTCTTTGATGAGGGATCATCTCAGTGGGGCCCTGAGGGGCCACGCCTTCAATGTCGCTCAACCTGGATTCAGGTCTGTTGCTATGGTTACAGCTGATCCGATTCTTTTCAATCATTTATTGACTCATCTGATCATCAACATCTATTTTTTATGATTGATTTGTTTTTATATTAAAAGTTGAAGAAATTTCACTGGAAGTTTTTTAAAGGTTCAGTGAATAAACGTTCATCACACAGAGACAAACAGCTGTTGCCATGACAACAAAACAGGCTGCAAGTGTGTGTGTGCGTGTGTGTGCGCGCGTGATGTGATCTTACCTGACACAGGTGACGGCACCATGTTCCCCGACCTCTGAACCTCGTCAAACTTACTGAAGATGACGTTGAGCCTACACACACACACACACACACACACAGAGTCAGAGCAGCTGTGACTTCAGGGGAAAACAAACACTGTAGTTTCTGACGTCAGTGAACGCATCAGGAGATTTCTTTTCTGTCACTTCAGATTAAAGTTCATTGAAAACTCTCCAGTGTTGAGGAAGAAGCTTCCTATTGGCTGCTGCTCCTCTGACTCACAGCTGATAATCCCTGTGGACAACTCACAGGCAAAAGAAAATGTTGACTGTAACAGAGGGTACTTGAACGCACCGTGACTGAGGCAGGCCCTTCTTGCCCAGGTCGATCCTCACTCTCTCTCCAACATGGCGGTAGATCTCGACGAGGCAGCTCAGAGCTGCGTCACGGACCTGAGGTCAGGTACAGTTACTAAGTTACACACTCTTCATTTATACAGTCCCACTTTTTCCTGTTGTCAGTGAATGCCTCACTCACATCTGTTCCACAGCTGTTTCAATTAAAATACTAAAATTCTCAACTCATATAAAACTTTATTTAAACTCCCTCCAAATATTGGAACACAAAGTGATCCAAGTGTTGTGGTCGTCACGGCAACGATGGTTCCTAACGACCTGATGACAAGAGGCTCAGTGTGTGTGTGTGTGTGTGTGTGTGTGTTTGTGGCTTCAGGAAGGGAAGTTCCTGGGCTCAGCTTCCTGTCCTGTTCCCGTGATGACAGACGCCTGCAGCCAATCAGGACGCCAAAAACTCAAACATAGGAAGTTGGTGACGGCGGGGTCACAGGTTTGATCTCTGGAAGGAAACTGGTCCTGGATCTGTTCAGCTGTAGTGTTCCTATTTCACCAGCAGGGGGCGTCCAAAGACCAGTGATCCTGCTGCTGCGTGTGGCGTTTGTGGAGCTGGACCTGGACCTGGAGCTAAACTGTGTGTGGGGTGTGTGTGAGGTGTGTGTGAGTGTGTGTGTGTGAGTGTGTGTGTGAGGTGTGTGTGAGGTGTGCCCTCACCTGGCTGGTGGGGTCTCCCAGGAGATGACAGATGTGAGGAACTATTTTACTGAGGGTCAGACTCTGAGATCCAAAGCTGGAACATTAAACACACAAACACGGTCACTTATTACAAAGTGGACAGTGAACACATCATGAGAGAACTGACTGTATTGACAGATCAGGCTGAACCCGATCACTTTGATCGATCGTTGCAGATGCTGCACTCACACGTTGAGGGTGGAGACGAGGCACAGACACAGCCCCTCTCTGGTCCGGTTGTTCTTGTGTTTGAAGCCTCCCATCATCCGCTCCCACACATACTGAGGACACACAGCAGGCCGCATGTTAACATCTGTCTCACACATTCAAACAGGTGTCACATCTGGATGTCTGTGGAGGTCACGGGAGGACGTCCGATCACCTGTGGGTTGGCAGCCTGGTCCATGATCTTCAGCAGCAGAGCCTGGTCCTGGTCCCGGACCTGGTCCTTGGCGTCGCCCAGCCGGTCGATCAGACTCGGCAGAACTGAGACAGAGAACACAGGTCACATCTGGATCCTTTAAAAACATCTGGTCTCATATCAGGTATCAGTAATCAATAAGAGCAGGGATCAATATGGAAAAGCAATAATCTATCCAACACATTGATCAACTCTGTTCTCTCACCTGTTCCCACCTGAGTCCTGAACCTCTCCTGCAGCCTGCTGACCAGAGCTGACAGGATGTCCATCCCCAGCAGAACCACCTGACGGCACGACAGACAAACAAACAAACAAACAAACAAACAAACAAACAAACAAAACAACAACCGTGAGTCAGACTCTCACAGTCACAGTCATCTCACAACAACAGGAAACACCCAGAAAACAAACCAGTGGACTCTGCAGTGGATTTGAATCTGGGCAGCAAAGGATCATGGGTAATTGAGCTGAACTGAGAGTTTTCCCTTGAAAAGGCACCGAGACGTTGAAGCGAGCAGCTTGTGTGACAGAGGTGCAGCAGGTAACCAGGCCCCGAGCCGTTCTGAGGGCGGAGAACAGGAAGTGGACCAGAACCATGACTGACACCACTGTTCACAGTTACCATCATGGCCCCTCCCCCTTCTGCTCTGTAACTGTCCTTGTCATGGGGTGGCCTGGGGGGCTCAATGAACGCCTAGTGAGAGTCTCCCTGCTGACACCATACCAACACAACAGCACCACCCGGACCCCCGGGTCCGGACCCGGTGCAATTTTTGGAACCTCACTGATCCACAGTGAGAAACACGGTGCACGTGACACAGCAGGAACAAAGATGGTGCTCTCTGCTGCCCCTGGTGGCGCACAGGGGGAACTACACCTCCACCAGCAGTCAATGAGAAGATAATAACACTGTGTAATCAATAACACCAAATATAGATCATAGTAGTTGTTGCTGGTAGACGATTTCCTTTCAGATCAATCTATCTATCTATCTATCTATCTATCTATCTATCTATCCTGTTCTTGTACTTGTTGAGCCCAGATCATAAATCAATAGATCAATTGATCGATGGGTGGAGCAGATAGACAGCAGTTAACTGCAGCTCCTCTTTAATTTACATGACAGGTCGTCAGCGCTGCGATCAATAGACAAGGACCATTAGACGGACAGCAGCTCTGCTTCACACACACACACACACACAGGACTAACTGGCTGGGTCACACAGAGAAGGAAACTGGGCTAATGGAGCTGGTAAATTAAGCTCGGCCTCGTTTTAAGGTGCTGCTGGTGGGAGGGAGGAGTGTGTGTGTGTGTGTGTGTGTGGTGTGTGGGTGGTGGGGGGGGGTGCTGCTGCTGTGTTTCCAGGGCAGCACACAATCTGATTGGTTGTGTGTATTAAAAGGTGTGTAGTAGTGATGATCAGGTCACCTCCACTCGTCTCCTCCACCTGTAACAAGTGTCATCACTGTGCATCGACCAATCAGAAGAGAGGACGCCTCAATTACACACAACTGGACGCGGGCTGCAAACAACCCAGGCGCTGTGGAAACGGCCGTGACGGGAGACGAGCCTGAGGACAGTGTGTCCCTGAGGTTCAGGAGTCCAGCTCCAACATGCTCTGAGCTCTGGTCCTCATATGTCTCTGGTCCTGACCCACTCCTCACACTGTCACTGTCTGATTCAACCTGGACTCTGCAGGGTGGGGGGAGGTGGGAGGGGCTTGTCTGTTGTTGTCAATATGAACCACATGCAGCTCAGCAGGACCTTCTGACCCCCTCACACTCCAGACTCCAGCCTGTCCTCCAACATTAACCATAAACCTGAGCTCTTCCTCCGTCAGGTTGTCCCACAGCTCCGCTCAGACCTGCCTCATGTCTCAGCTCTGTCAAACATCTACACACCTTCTCCACCTACACCCTCCAACCATCACCCCCACCCCGTCCTCACCTTGAAGTTGCTGGAGTTGACCCAGGAGCTGGCCACCGCGTCCACCATCCTGTCCAGCGAGGCCTGGTCCTGCTCCAGCTCGGAGGACCTCTCCTCGTCCAGGACCAGCTCGATGACCTCCTGTCCCACCTGGAGCCGCTTCCCCACGTCGTTGTGCATCACCTGCTCCAGTAAATAGTCCGTGCTCCTCACCCCCTCCTCCATGGCTGCTGCTGCCGCTGCCGCTGCCTGTGCTGGGGGGGGGGTCGGAGCAGACCTCCACTGGACTCTCTCCTCTCGTTAGCCCCACCGGAGCCGTGAGCGTGCACAGGCCCGTTTACACGGAGGTGACGGTGCTGGGGAGGCGGCTACGGCTGGTGGCAGGAGCTCCGTGGTGTCCGGCTCTCTTCATTGTTGTGTAGCTGCGCTGCAGCGAAAACCAACAGGAGGAAAAACGCGACAGTTGGGTCGAAGTTTCGCTCGTTAAACTGACACTTCACGGTTTAACGGAGGAACGGAAACACGTCTCTCTAACGTTAAACTCCGGTTCACACCCAGCAGACTCACTAAAGTGAAGCACAGTGACTTCACCGCGCTTATCGAGCTTAACGCTACATGTCACAACTGTTTATGTAGCCGTTAGCTCCTCGGCTAGCCCGCTGCTAGCCTGCTCCCCTCTGAACCACACTACAGTTACAGTTAGCTAAGCTAGCTGAGTTAGCCGGCTGAGCTCTGGGCGGCTGCGGAGGCTTCAAGGGAACTTACCTACTCCCGGTGGGTTCATTGATTGGTGATTAGTCCAGTGACCGGTTATCGGCTCACTGACCGGATGGACTGAATCGCTCCCAGAAAAAAAAAAGTCACAAGCTGCCCCCGCCGTGACTTCACATCCCGGCCCGGAGGTGACCCCACTCGGCTGTGGTAGTTCACCGGCTCGGTGTCTGATCACCGAGCCATGACAACGTCAATGAGCCTCGGCTGGCTAATCAATAATCAATCACTGTGATTAAAGGCGACAAAACCATCATTGTCCAGAGTAGTTCATGGAATGTCCCATTACAGACGCCGTAGAGCCTGCAGTGGAGGAAGCGCAGCAATGGCGACATCTGCCGGAAAGAGTGAGGAACAGCACTTCCTGTCGGACCCGGAGAGAGGAGATATGGATGGATGGATGGATGGATGGATGGATGGATGAGAATATTTACACCTCCAAACAAATGTTATCGAACCAAAAGAAGAAGAAATAATTGTGAGACCGGTTTCAAGGTGATGAATGAACCTCGTCTGAGATTTTTTTCAGTCTCTTCATCAACAGTGTTCGGATTCAGAGAAAGACAGCAAACTGATCATTACATTGAGGCTTTTATTGTGAAAAGATGTGGAAAAGACAGCAAATATCTTAAAAAGTAAAAGCTAACAACATGTTTTCTTGTAATAATCACAGGTTTACAAGAGTTAAAAGAAAACCTGATGTAAATAATGAATCTGAAAGCGTGACTGACAGACATCTACAGACTGAACTGTCTGGTCAACACAGAGACACTGAGGAACCAGGCCAGACTGCAAACCCAGGATACAGAGGCTCAGTGAAGGTGGTGCTGAAGGTGTGGAGGTGGATCAGTGCGTCAGAGGAGACTCTGTAGAAGGACAGAGAGCCAGCAGGACAGTCCACATACACTGCTACTCTGTCAGAGACGGAGGAGGAGGAGGAGGAGGAGGAAGAGGAGGAGATGGGTTTTTGCACGTTATTGTGCCAGAAGATGTAACGGCCGTCAGAGCATCGCAGACTCCAGGACTGGTCGTTCATTCCAAACCTGCAGCTCTCGCTGTTTCCCTTCCTTCTGATTCTTCTGTAACTCACTGATATATCTACATCCCCTCTCCACTCCACCTCCCAGTAACAGCGACCAGTCAGACCAGTTGAACACAGCAGCTGAGGCCAGTCAAATCTGTCTGGATGATCAGGATACGGCTGATCCTCCTCCACATGTGTCGCCTTCCTGTTGTCTTCAGAAAGTTGGATCCTTCTGTTCACTGTGTTTGTGTCGATCGTGAGTCGACAGGAATCTGATGGAGAGAACAAGACACAGCTGCAGTTATTGATCATCTGATCAGTTATTGACGGTTTGATGAAGACTCATGACGTCAGTGATGTGACAGTGTGAAGATGGTTGAATGTGCTGCTTTGTTTCCTTGAACCAAAGTCCAAACACACTTACACTTCCTCAGACCTGGTCTCAACCATCGGACTCCGTCAGGCTCCACCCTGAAAGAAGAAGAGAAGAAGGAGCTGGAGTCTTCATGTTGTGATGATACAGAGCAGGAGGAGACGAGGAGGACACACTAGTGTTTGTCCTCTGAAGTTCATCAGATCAACAGCTGGATGGATCCTCACCTGAGAGTCTCCAGTCCACAGTGTGGACTCTCAGTCCACCAGACAGGACCTTGACCCCTGAGTCCTGCAGGTCGTTGTTACTCAGGTCCAGGTGTCTGAGACTAGAGGACTGGGAGCTGAGGACTGAGGACAGAGCTTCACAGCTTCTCTCTGAGAGGTTACAGCCGCTCAGGCTGAAGAGATGATCATGAAAAAGAGGACGATAACATTTGTGGTGAAACAACAGCAAAAGGAAGAAAAATATCAGTTTGTTCACTGCAAAGAACCCAAACTGCATTTGTCAACTTTATTTAAAGCAAAAATTCAGTTCTAACTACAGTCCATTGTAAGAGGGGAACGTCCATTGTCTGGTGTGATGTGTTCAGTGTCACAGAGGTGGCCTGCTGCCTGTTATCTTGCTGCCATGGCAGATCAGAGGCAACATGTGTAACATACTGCCTTTAGTAAAAGTGTGGTCTCATCTTAGACATTTATGAGCCTGAACATTGTGTGGCCCCAGGAACATCCACTGTTTCTGGGCACAGTTACCATGGTTACAGCTGTCTCCATCTTTGTTGTGTACAGAGATGTATGTTTTTCCTGCGTAGGTTACACAACAAGAAAAACTTCATACAGAATTACAGTAACTGATAATCGATCAGGCCAGATGTACTTCAATAAGGTGAGCTGCCAAACAGACAAACACATTGAGACAGTTTGTCACAATATCAGCATTGTTGGACTTGAGACGTATCTCCATCCATTTAAAACAACTTGATCCTCACCTGAGAGTCTCCAGTCCACAGTGTGGACTCTCCAGTCCACCAGACAGGACCTTGACCCCTGAGTCCTGCAGGTCATTGTTACTCAGGTCCAGGTGTCTGAGACTAGAGGACCGGGAGCTGAGGACTGAGGACAGAGCTTCACAGCTTCTCTCTGAGAGGTTACAGTCGCTCAGGCTGAAGAAACAACAACAAACAATCACTATGAATCTGTTGCAGAGCTCGGATCAAAATACCTGGACTCGACTGAACTCTCTCTGCACTTACAGAGCTTTGTTGGAGGCTTTGACCACTGGCAGCAGCCTCAGAAGAGCCTCCTCTGAAGCAGAGTATTTCTTCAGGTCAAACACATCCAGATCTTCTCCTGATGACATTAAGAAGAAGACCAGAGCCGACCATTGAGCAGGAGACAATTTACGTGTGGAGAGACGTCCTGATCTCAGGGACAGTTGGATCTTCTCCACCAGAGAACGATCATTCAGTTCATTCAGACAGTGGAACAGGTTGATGCTTCTCTCTGCAGAGGGAGTCTCTTCAATCTTCTTCTTGATGTACTGGACTGTTTTCTGATTGGTCTGTGAGATACTTCCTGTCTGTGTCATCAGACCCTGGAGTAGAGTCTGATTGGCTGGCAGGGAAAGACCCAGGAGGAAGCGGAGGAACAAGTCCAGGTGTCCATTTGGACTCTTTAAGGCCTCGTCCACAGCGCTATGGTAGAAACGGGTCGGAGTACATGTGACTTTCCTTCTTTTTGACGTCTTGGATGTTGGTTGTTGTTGTGACATCAGATTGACTCCAGAGTTGATGAAGGTCAGATGGACATGAAGAGCAGCCAGAAACTCATGAACACTCACATGGACGAAGCAGAAGACCTTGCCCTGGTACAGGCCTCTCTCCTCTTTAAAGATCTGTGTGAACACTCCTGAGTACACTGAGGCTGCTCTGATATCGATGCCACACTCTGTCAGGTCTGATTCATAGAAGATCAGGTTTCCTTTCTGCAGCTGCTCAAAAGCCAGTTTTCCCAGAGACTCGATCATCTTCCTGGTCTCTGGACTCCAGTGTGGATCTGTCTCAGCTCCTCCATCATACTTGATCTTCTTCAGTTTCAGATGAACCACCAGGAAGTGGATGTACATCTCAGTCAGGGTGGTGGGCAGCTCTCCTTTCCTCCTGGTCTTCAACAGCTCCTCCAGAACTGTAGCAGTGATCCAGCAGAAGACTGGGATGTGGCACATGATGTGGAGGCTTCGTGATCTCTTGACATGGGAGATGATCTTTCTGGCCTGCTCCTCATCTCTGAACCTCTTCCTGAAGTACTCCTCCTTCTGTGGGTCAGTGAACCCCCTGACCTCTGTCACCATGTCAACACACTCAGGAGGGATCTGATTGGCTGCTGCAGGTCGTGTGGTTATCCAGAGGCGAGCAGAGGGAAGCAGCTTCCCCCTGATGAGGTTGGTCAGCAGCACGTCCACTGAGGTGGACTCTGTCACATCAGTCAGGATCTCAGTGTTGTGGAAGTCCAGAGGAAGTCGACACTCGTCCAGACCGTCAAAGATGAAGACGACCTGGAACTGATCAAAGCTGCAGATTCCTGCTTCTTTGGTTTCAGAGAAGAAGTGATGGACAAGTTCCACCAAGCTGAACTTTTTCTCTTTCAGCACATTCAGCTCTCTGAAGGTGAAGGGAAATAAGAAGTGTATGTCCTGGTTGGTTTTGTCTTCAGCCCAGTCCAGAGTGACCTTCTGTGTTAAGACTGTTTGCCCAATGCCAGCCACTCCCTTTGTCATCACTGTTCTGATTGGTCCGTCTCTTCCAGGTGAGACTTTAAAGATGTCTTCTTGTCTGATGGTGGTTTCTGCTCTGTGTGATTTCCTGGACCTTTTCAATCTTTCTGACCTCATGTTGATCATTGACCTCTCCAGCCCCTCCCTCTGTGATGTAGAGCTCTGTGTAGATCTGGTTCAGAGGAGTTGAGTTTCCTGCTTTAGAGATGCCTTCAAACACACGCTGGAACTTCTTCTTCAGGGCAGATTTGAGTTTACGTCGACAAACTGCAGCAACATGTCCTGAATGAACATAAAAATACTGTGATTCCTTATAAAAATATGACATTGTATTCAATAGACATGTAGATTCTCCATGTTAGGAAATGTGCAAGAAATGCTCTTACTGCTCTGCAGACACTCAGCCAGCACCTCCTGCTTCATCCTCCTCAGGAAGTTCACTGTGATCTTCACTAAAGCCTCTCTGCTGCTCTTCTTCTGCTCTTCATCCTCACCATCCATCACCTCCTCATCCTCCCTCTGACTCCCTGAGCATTCTGGGTAATCTGGACTCAGAGCCTTGTGGATCTTCTTCAGCTCGTTCTTCACAAAAGTGACCATGTTCTCCTCCAGCAGCTGCAACAGAAACTCTATGAGTGACAGCATCAAACTAAAACCATGGAGCCAAACATCAGGTCCATGTTGGACACACTGTCAGTCCACTGGTGTCAAAGTGGAGCATGGAGATGACTGTGAAGACAACAGCTGTTGGACTTGTCCTCACCATAAATATGGAGTCCAGGTGTGTTTGATGGTGCTGGGCAGACTGAGCACTGGGAACCTCTGAGCTCTCCTGGTCCACTCTGTGGAGGAGTCATGGAGAATGAGCTCACATCATGTCTGTCCACACAGAGACACACACAAGCTAAAGGTTTGATGTGACAGCCAATCAGACGCCTCCCTTCAGAGGTGAAAGGTCACCGGTCCTGCTGATCCCACTGAGAATCAACAGCTCAGTCTGCAGCTGTTTGTAGCTTCAGCTCAGTGTTTGGTTCAGTCCCTACAGCTCTCACCACCCCTCAGACTTTGACCTCCACCTTCCAGTGTGGATGTTCACGGCACACAGAGACACTTTGACCTCTGACCTGGTCCTAGAACACGTCATACACCTGGTTGTTTTCTACATTAACCTGAGTCTGAGTGTCACTTCCAGCTTACATCTGATCAGCTGATCCTCCTCCTCCCTTAAAGAAAATGGGCCAGTTCTTTGAGTTGTCGCTCTTTAGAGACAGACAGCTGGGTCAGGAGAGTCTGGTCTCTGCTGCTGGATCCTGAAACAACAACAACAACTGATAAATGTATATGTTGGAGAAAACTGATGGAAAATGCCTTTAATCTTTGAATGAACACAACAGGAAACTTGTGTGTGAATGTTTGAAGTTCTGACCTTCCATCACGTTCCTTCGAGGGAGGGGCTCCCTCCTGTCTGTCCTCACACTGATCCATGCTGCTGTTTGTATCTTCACCTGCAGAGGAAACACACATCATTTTGGCTCTTGTTCTCTGTTTCAGTTTGAGGAAGAGGAAGCTGCTGCACTTCTACTCTCAGCCCACTAGATGGAGCCATGGAGCTCAGACAGCAGGAGAGCTGCATTGTGGGTAAGAGTGGGAGTCCTGGCTTCTGATAACACTAATCATAAAAGCATTCAGTGTGTTACCATGGTCACCACCAGCATTGCCCCAATCAAAGATGAATCACGGACCTTCATAAAACAACTTGTTACCAAAGTCCAGTCCAGCATCTGGGTTTATGGTTTTATTATGAGTCGGTTCACAGTCCAAAAGAAATCACAGTCTCAGTAAAAACCAAACGGCAGGTTCAGGATCAGTTACAGTGTGGAGAGCAGAAGAGTGTCAAACACACACACAGTGACTGATCCTGTCTTGTGGACTGATCTGGATTGTCCAGAGTCCATTGTTTGTCTCAGACGAGACGTCCTCTGTCGTCCACATCACCATACCAACAAATAAACGGCAGCTCGTCAGTGACGAAGATCAAACATCAGAGACTGAGACACTCAAAGGTCCACTTACTCAGATTGTCCCCTCTGCAGCCCTCTGGATCTGGACCAGGTCTGTGGAGAAACCAGGAGCTGAGGTCCTCTGCTTGTTGAGCTTCACCTGTCCTCAGTGTGTGCAGGCTGCTGACCCTCTGAAACACCTTGAAAGCAGGTGTGGTGTTGGGGGCGGGGCCAACAGGACTTGGCCGCCAATTTGTTCAACCGGCCAATCCTGAATGAGGTCTGTCAATATGACTGATTTGATAAGTGCCATAATCAAAGGATTGGTTCTTCCCTGCAGGATCAGAGAAGAGTCTGATAAGCCTCAGCTGGAAACGGCAGTAAGAACTGTCAGGTCCAAGGTCCGTGTGCAGTTCAAGTGCTGGCTCGGTGTCTGTCATAAACCACAGTGGTTTGATACGACTTTATCCTCATTAATGTTTAAGCTGCAGCAGCTTCCTGCTCTGACTCTGAAGACAAGCCTGACCGCTCATCACTGTCTCTGCTTCCTGTCAGTCACACACCTCTCCATGATGGAGACCAGTGTCTGACCTCAATCACCTGTGGACCCGTGTTTGTCCATTCACCACAGGCTCAGGCCTCCTGTTCACTGAGTGTAGTGAACACGTTGGCCTGGGGGGGGGGGCACTGAGCCCTCAGTGGATGACAGACTTTCACCTCCGTATCTGTAAAACAAATGTTTGCTGTGACTGTGCTGAGTCAGACGGTCGATAGCAGCTCGGAGGCATCGCTGTCTGTTTAGTTTCAGCTGTTTGTCTCTTCACTGAGTGTTACAGCTGTGACACAGTCTGACCTCTGACCTCTGCCCTCAGCAACATCCCACGCTCTGTTCATTTACACAGGTGACGAGCTTCAAAGAGCTCAGGGACAAAAAGTTCCAACAGTCGCTGTCGACACCATGGAAATCATTTCATCGTTGTGACAATGACCTCTGACCTTTCCCCCATGGCGCCACCATCGTCAGCTTATTTCACTCTGAGCTCTGAGATCAATAAAGAAAATGATCATCAGGTGATTTGGTGATCATCGTTAGAGGCCTGTAGTTAAAACCCAGAGTACCTGTTCAGGTACCGGTTCAGGTGCAGCTGTGTCCCAAACAAAGTGGACACTGCGTCCGTGTCCGTCAGCAGGGACAGCGAGTGGTCCTGAATGCAGCCAGTGAGTCAAAGTAAACACGCCGACATTAAACATGTCGGACTCAGTCATACTTTGACCCTCTGGTCAATACTCCCCCCCACCACATAGACACAGTCACAGATCGAGACTGAGACGCAGAGACGGACTGAAGAGAGTCTGCTGGATCTGGTTCTGAGGTTCTGTTGGAGGTCTGGACCATGGCGGAGCCCACATCCAAACCAGCTGCCGTTCTGTTGCTGTTTGTGCTGCACAGCTGCCTGACAGGTCATGGGGGCCGAGCCGGAGCTGACGGCGGAGGTACACGACGTAGGAACATTTGTCCAGACCATAATAATCTGGATGATGGAAATATATTGAAATCTTCTGGTTTTGTCCCGTCAGAGGAACTGATGCAGTTCTTGTTGTTGATTTGACTCTCAGCATTCACTTCATTAGGGACACCATGTCCTGCCTTCATGGAGGCTATAACCCACTGGTTGTCTCTCCACAGTCTTCCTCAGCAGCCAGCGGGCCACGCAGGTCCTGGTCCGGAACAGACGGGCCAATCAGTTGTTTGAGGAGGTGAAACCAGGTAAGCCACCTGAGAGGTCAGAGGTCAAAGGAGCGACCATCTTAAGACACATGTGGTGAAGGTGTCTCTGTGTCTCTGTAGGGAACCTGGAGAGAGAGTGTGTGGAGGAAATCTGTGACCACGAGGAGGCCAGAGAGGTGTTCGAGGACGTGGCCAAAACAGTAGGAGCCGCTTTATTCTGAGCTCATTGACTGTTACTGTCAGAGAACCTCTGCCCTGTCTGTCTGCCTCTGTCTGTCTGTCTCTGTCTGTCTGTCTCTGACCTGTCTGTCTGCCTCTGTCTGTCTGTCTCTGACCTGTCTGTCTGCCTCTGTCTGTCTGTCTCTGTCTGTCTGTCTCTGACCTGTCTGTCTGATCACACCAGCTAACCACAGATCGCCCTCTGTTCCCTGCAGGACACCTTCTGGGCCAAGTACCTGGGTGAGTTCACATATGTTGTCGGTCTGTGACAGTGGAGAACCTCTCACTGTGTCTTAATCAGCAACAACAGGAACCACAGTTCGATCTGGATTCACTGTGTTTAATCTGCTGTGACGAGCAAACATGAGCAAAGTCCACCACTCATCTGAGTACACACCAGCTACTGTCTGTCTGTCTGTCTCTGAGCGTCTGTCTGTCTCTGAGCGTCTGTCTGTCTCTGAGTGTCTGTCTGTCTCTGAGTGTCTGTCTGTCTCTGAGTGTCTGTCTGTCTATGACCTGTCTGTCTGTCTCTGACCTGTCTGTCTGTCTCTGACCTGTCTGTCTGTCTCCAGACTGTAAGGGAAATGAAATGACCAGATCTCAGGACAACATCCACACTGTCAGACAATGTATAGAAGGTAAATATCAATCAACACAAATAAACATTAAACATTACATAAAATGTACAAATGCAACAACATGATGTGTGTGTGTGTGTGTGTGTGTGTGTGTGTGTGTGTGTGTGTGTGCCTCAGGCCTGTGTATTTCCGGTACGGGGTTGAACTATGAAGGAGATGTCAACATCACAGTAGGAGGGAGGCCGTGTCAGAACTGGGCACACACCTTCCCACATCCCATCATGAGGTAACTGACCGACTGACGGACAGGTGGCGACCGAGTCACTGAGGAAACGAGCAAACTGACTCATTTAAAGATGAAACAAACACACAGTCACCTGTCTGTCTGTCTGTCTGTCTGTAGGGAGTTTAACCTCTCCAAGCCAAACCATAACTTGAAGGAGAACTTCTGTCGTAACCCTGACAACCGTCCAGAGGGACCCTGGTGTTTCACGCAGGACCCAGCAGTCCAGAAAGAGGCCTGCAGGGTGCCAATATGTGGCAAGTGTCTGCTAGCACTGCTAACCACAGCTAGAACCGCTAACCACAGCTAGCACCGCTAACCACAGCTAGCACCGCTAACCACAGCTAGAACTGCTAACCACAGCTAGCACCGCTAACCACAGCTAGCAGTTAACTACTAGCAGTAGTTAGCTATTGCTGCTAGTAGTACAATGAGGGAATAACTCTGAGTCTTTGTGACATAATGATGAGACCAATGAAAATCTCTGTCTCCATCCAGGTGAGGTCTTTGTCCCGCCCACTGTGGCCCCTAAGCCAGTCAAAACTGGACAGTGTTTACCCAGCAATGGCATAGACTACAGAGGCGACCTGGATGTCACCCTGGGAGGCCACACCTGTCTGCCGTGGTCGCTGCCAGTGGCTCAGCTCCTCAGCCGGGACAAGGAGTTCATCCCTGAGGTCAGCCTGGACACTAACAAGTGCCGTAACCCTGACAACGACCCTGAGGGCCCCTGGTGCTACGTGGAGATATCTGGAAATGTGACCGTGGACCTATGTGACCTGGAGATCTGTGGTAATCCTCCCAGTCCTACCTGAGCAGACAGCACAGGTGTCACTCTCCAGCTCTTACCTGTCTCTCTCTCCACCTGTCTGTCTCTCAGAGGAGTCTCTGCTTGGTGACCTGTTGAAAGTGGATACTGGAGAGAGGGAGCGCTCCGTGCTGGGAGCCTCCAGGAAAACCTTTTTCAATGCTCGCTCATTTGGAGAAGGAGAGAGTGGTGAGTCCTGTGACTGACTGGTTGACTGACTGGTTGACTGACTGGTTGTCTGACTGGTTGACTGACTGGTTGACTGACTGGTTGACTGACTGGTTGACCCTTTCACTAACTGGTTACCTGCTCATGTTGCAGACTGTGGACTCCGCCCCCTGTTTGAAAAGATTAATAAGAAGGATGAAAAGGAGGATGAGCTGCTGGAGTCGTACAGAGACAAACGCATCGTTGGGGGCGACGACGCACAAGTGGCCTCAGCACCATGGTAACCACACTCATAACAGCAAGCTGTCACTATGGTAACCACACCATACAAACATTCTTGGTAAAACAGGACAGAGTCAGACGCTGTGCGTTCACGCGACAACACGCGTGTCATCATGTCTTACCACGGGTCTCCTGGTGCAGGCAGGTGATGCTGTACAAGCGCTCCCCTCAGGAGCTGCTGTGTGGCGCCAGTCTGATCAGCGATCAGTGGATCCTCACCGCCGCTCACTGCATCCTCTACCCGCCCTGGAACAAGAACTTCACCACCTCTGACATCCTGGTCCGCCTGGGAAAACACGACAGAGCCAAGTAAGACCGACCGTACCTGAAGTGAGCACATGTGGCCGTGCGGCGGACTGAGCAGGATGTTTACTCACCCCCCAGGTTTGAGCGTGGCACCGAGAGGATTGTGGCGATTGATGAGATCATCGTCCATCCCAAGTACAACTGGAAGGAAAACCTGAACCGCGACATCGCTCTGCTGCACCTGAGGCGGCCGGTCACGTTCACCGACGAGATCTTCCCCATCTGCCTGCCCAGCAGGAAGGTGGCCCAGGAGTAAGCACGCCCACAAACTACACCTGGTTTATTTGCAGCTGCTGGGGGGTGGGGCTAACACCAGTGTCACCTGTGTCAGCAGAGCCCTGACACTTGTACCTGCAGACAGGGTCAGATGCCTGCGCTGTGTTTGTGTTTTCTGAATCAGCTGAGCGTTTTCCCTCCCCACAGTCTGATGACCGAGGGATATAAGGGGCGAGTGACGGGCTGGGGGAACCTGAAGGAAACCTGGAACCCAGCAGCAAGAAATCTACCTGCCGTCCTCCAGCAGATCCATCTGCCAATTGTGGACCAGGACACCTGCCGCAAATCCACATCAGTCCGGATCACAGACAACATGTTCTGTGCAGGTAATGGTCCTGTTCCAGACACGTGGCAGCGACTGACTGACTTCTGCCCGACACACCTGAGGCCAGCACTTCACCTGTCCACATGTCCCTTCATGTTTAGGTTTTAAACCCGAGGACACCGAGCGTGGTGACGCCTGCGAGGGAGACAGTGGTGGACCGTTTGTGATGAAGGTGAGGATTACATCACAAACAACACAGCGCCTGATAACACACTGACGCTTGTACAACAGCAGCAGCACCAGAAGCCTGAGAGCGCTGCGCTCGCACGGTCCAGAGTGTTTCAATCAAAACTTTACGCTGTAGCTTGATGATGTCATGTGGATGCGCCAGAGCAATGGCTACCAGCTGATAATTATTATCAATATTGATTAATCTGTTGTTTTTTCCTTATCAACTGATCATTAATATTAATATTAATATTAACATTAAGGTCTGTGAAATAAAGATGGGCTGTTCATCACTTTATCACAGGAACAAGCAGCAGCTCTTCCTGTGACGCACACACGTTGAAAAAAGAAAGAATCATTGATCATCTCTTGGATTAATTGATCAGCCGATCATATCAGTTGTGTAAATATTCACGTGTCTGCTGCTGAGCCGTGTGTGTGTTTTCTGTGCAGTACCCAGCAGAGAGCCGCTGGTATCAGATGGGCATCGTGTCGTGGGGCGAAGGCTGCGACCGGGACGGAAAGTACGGCTTCTACACTCACCTGTTCAGGATGACCAGGTGGATGAAGAAAGTGATCGAAAAGGCCAAAAAAGACTGAGCACGAAGCGTTCTTCACTTCCTGTCGTCAGTGTCGAGCAAGACCGTGCTAATAAAGTTTGTTCTTTTAGCTCCTGGCTCTGAGAAGCTTTTGTTGAGTAAAACACATGGAAATGAACAGTTCAAAGTCACAGACGAAAATCTGACACAGCAGCTTTTATAGAAGCACAGATACAAAATCTCCATGGCAACACACACACTGAGTCTCAGTGTTAATCATAATAATCAGTTGAAGGTAGTGTTGATGAACAAATACAAGAAAATAAGACTTTGTTTATAAATCTGCAGCACCGTCATCCTCTCAGTTCATTTACATCTCTACACAGGAAATGACTTTCAAAATAAGACTTTTAACTTGATCTTGTTAATGTCAGGTATGTGAGTGATGTGTAAAAGTCATGACACACACACACACACACACACACACGTCATGACAACAGAGATCACACATCATCAAACTGCTGCAGTGAGTGACAGTTACCATGGTGACCAAACAACACCCAGTGATCTGGATCAGGTTCCACATTTGGTTCTGGTTCTGGATCCCAGAACCAATCCCTCAGTTAAACTCACTCAGTGACGTCAGACGTGTCTCAGGTCTCGTCAGCAGTCTCTGTCTCCACTGTCTCTGTCCGCTCCCCGTCGTTGGGCCTGTGCGTCAGCAGGTGTCTGTTCAGGTGAGTCTTGCGGGTGTAGCTCTTGGGGCAGTAGACGCAGGCGTAGGGACGGATGTTGCTGTGAGACAACATGTGTTTCTTCAGGTCAAACTTCCTGCGCAGACATTTCCCACACTCAGGACACGAGAACGGCTTCTCCCCTGCAGCGGCAACAACAACAACAACAAGTCTGACACGTTGATGGAAACAATCTGGTTACAGGTGAAACAGGAAGTGACCAGGTGATCCATCATTTTGTCCTGGCGAGCTCCTGTAGCTGCGGCCTCACCTGTGTGGATCCTGCGGTGCTCCGTCAGGTGACAGGAGATGGAGAAGGCCTTCCCACAGTCCTGACAGACGTAGGGCCGCTCGCCCGTGTGCGTCCTCATGTGTTTCTGCAGGTCTCCTCCGGACGGCCAGCCCTTACCGCACACTGTGCACACGTACGGCCGCTCCCCCGTGTGGCGCCGCACGTGCACGTTGAGGCCGGCTAGTGCGGTGAAGTCTTTGGGGCAGTAGGGGCAGCGGTACGGCCGCTCTCCGGTGTGCGTCCTCAGGTGACCCTCCAGCCCGTCGCGGGTCTTGAAGCGTTTGCCGCACTGCGGACACAGGAAGCGGCTCTCGGCCGAGTGGCTGGCGCGGTGCGAGTGGAGGCCGGTCAGGGAGCCGTACGTCTTGTTGCACTGGTCGCACTGGTACGAGCGGAAAGTGTGTGTGCGCTGGTGGATCCGCAGCTGGGTCACACCTGGAGAGCATGGACCAATCAGACGCTTCATTCATGAGCACCAAAACAGAAACAGCGAGAATATGACTCCTCCCACCGAGCTACCTGTGCACGCAGGTTACCTGAGAAGCTCTGCTCACAGAAGCGACAGTTGTAGCATGGCTCCGCCCCCTCCACAGAGTGGGTCTGCAGGTGTCGCAGCAGCTGCGTCTGGGAGCTGAACGTCTGCTCACACACCGTACAGGTGAGGTCCGGTAGGCGGTGCTGCAGCCTGTGGGCGTCTCTCTCCTTGGCCGACTCAAACACCTTGTCGCACCTGCTGCAGGTAAAGCCGCCCCTGTCCAGGTGTGTCTGTCTGTGATTGGTCAGGCTGGACAGGTGGTGGAATTCCTTGTCACACTGGCCGCACTGGTAGACAGGTCGGGCCCGGTGGCTCCGCTGGTGCGACAGGAGCTCGGCTTTGGTTCTGAAGACGGCGTTGCACTGGAAGCAGGAGTGGGTCCTGAGGGGGCGGGGCTCTGGGAGGCTGGGCTCAGGGGGGCGGGGCTCCTGGTCACGACTCTGCTGGTTTGTGTCTCCTGTCACAGTTAAAGCTGAACCGCAGGACTTGTTGGTTCTGAGGTGACGGATCACCTGCAGAGAGCAGCCGGTTAGCTTAGCTTAGCATAAAGACTGGGGGACACAGTTAGCCTGTCCATGCTAAGCTCCTCTTAGCATCATACGCTAGTCTATTTATTTCTACATAATCTCCTGGAAATAATTTGATAAAACAGGAAGTGACCAGGACTTCCTGTCCAGGTGCACACACTCACCTGAGAGCGGTAGATGAAACATTTGCCACACTGAGGACACTTGTGAGCCACCCGCTGGGAATTGTGGGAAATGCTGTACAGTGCATTAGCTGTAACCTCAGGGCAGGGCTGCTCTGATTGGTCGACTGTGGAGAAGGGCGGGATGTAGGTGACTATAATATACAGATTGTCAGCGTGTGTGTGTGTGTGTGTGTGTGTGTGTGTTGTACCCGTGTCCTCTGATTGGTCGGCTAAGTTTCCAGGTGACTCCTTCAACCTGACAGGAAACAGTGATGATGACACTTTATTTTGAAGGTCAAGTGTTAAGTGAATTCATTCATTCATTCATTAACTGGTAAAAAGAGGCGGAGTTTCTGACCCGTCCAGCTCCACCACCACAGGTGTGATGGAGCACTCATCTCCGCCCACTGAGCTCTGACTGGACGCCTCCTGCTCGATGGGTGACACGACCTCGTCGATCAGCGTCTCCTCCACCTCCTCCTGTTCGTCCTCTGTCATCACCACCACCTCCACCTTCACCAGCTCCACGTCCAGCTGCATGGGGCTCACCACAGCTGGAAGAACTTCCACCTGGACCTCGTTGTCAATGGGTGGAGGCGGCGGCTCCGGATTGGTGAGTTTGGTGAAGAGTGGGTGTGTCCAGGCGGAGAGGAGGATTTTCTCTGTGTCACAACAAACTAAGGAAAAATCGTAAAAACAGGAAACAGGGTTCAAATCAAAGTCGAGACTTTTCCATCCTGATCGTTTCCTCTGTGACTTCATACCTGTGCTCGTTGCTCGGCCCAGTGAACAGCTCTGATTGGTCAGCAGCTCCCTCAGACCCTCCCACTCTGCCTCCTGCAGACATTTCTCCAGACCACCGGGGGCAGCGTCAAGCCAGGAAGCAGCCTGAGCCACACAACGATCACGGTGTTATTGTTACCATGATGTTAACAGAGGACTGTCTGCTGCATGTGCTTTGAAGAGTGGCACTTCCCCAAAGCATCATGGGAAGTGGAGTTCTGCAGAATCAGACTGAATTACAACACCTGTTTGAAGTCGGGCACAGGGAACAGCTGCTCGATCCTGGACAGGAAGTCGGACACGAGGGACTGGAGGGCGGAGTCATAACTCTGGTCAAACACTTCCTGAGAGAGAGAGAGAGAGAGAGAGACAGAGTGAGAGTGAGCTCACTCTGTCCACAGCTTCACTGTGCTGCTGTTTCTGTCACTGACCTGCAGGAGGCGCCGTCTGTCTGCAGGAGTCACAGCCTCAGTCAGAGTCAACAGGGCTGAGCAGCACTCGTCCAGCTGCTGGTCCGGCTGCTGGTCCAGATGCTGGTCCAGCTGCTGGTCCGGCTGCTGGTCCAGATGCTGGTCCTGCTGCTGGTCCAGATGCTGGTCCAGATGCTGGTCCAGATGCTGGTCCGGCTGCTGGTCCAGATGCTGGTCCAGATGCTGGTCCGGCTCCTGGTCCAACAGAAGTTAAACTGATTTTAGAAAAACAACCTGAGACATTTGGACAAAATGTGAAAATGATTCTCACCTGAGAAAAGACACGAAAATATCAGCTTTCAACGAAACATCCCATAATGACCAATCTGTGTCTATAACACAAAATCTACATCTTATGTATTCTCACCGTTGCCTTGGAGACGGAGCGGATCCTGTCCAGGTGAGCGTGGACAGGCAGGGGGGCAGGATCACAGAGGGTCACCTGCGGTTGGAGACAACATGTCACTTCCTGCTCTAAGAGGCAGCAGCAGGTGAACAGGTGAACAGGTGAACAGGTGAACAGGTGAGTGCTGCAGCCTCACCTTGGCTCTCAGCGCCAGCAGCAGCAAACTCCTCTGCCGCTCCGTCAGCAGCTGTGGGACCGCCTCCGTTACCAGGGAAACAAAGTCCTCCAGCATCCCATAATGCTTCACGCTCTGCTGTCGGGCGACCTGCCACATGGCCGCCGTCAGCAGGCGGAGGGGGGGCACGAGGAGACGCAGGGAGGAGAGGGGGAGAGGAGCTGAGGAGAAGTAACATCATGTTTGTCATGAGAGAGACGAGTGGACATGTCTGCAGAGTAAAAGCTTTCATCATCATCATCATCGTCATCATCATTATCCAGTTGACAGTGGACTGTGAGCGCTGGAACATCAGCCACTAATGACCATCATCAGACTTCTATAACCGTAACTATGACAACACGCTGCTGCCATCTTAGTGGTCGTTCACACATGTTCGATAGAGACGAGCCGGTCGAGCACAGGTAACAACACTCACTCACCTGACCGGTAACCAGGTAACCAGGTAACAGTCACCTGAGAGCTCTTTAGCCCAAAGTCCACAGTCTTCAGTGAGCTCTTATGAGTGAGCTGCACCATCTTACACTGGCTCCATGACTTCATGAAGCAGTATCTGTCATTGATTAGCGCAGGCTGTCTCTATGTCGTCATGACGTCACAGACAGGAGAGCTATGTGGCACAACGGTTCATTCACACCTGACTATTACACATTAGAAACGCATCAGATGTGATTTCAGGCTGGATGTGTCACACTTTGATGAAGGGAGGCTTCAGCACATGAACTGCCTGCGGCTGACAGGAGCTGCTGAACCTCTGACTTTATTCATCACTCTGCATCAAACACTCTGATACACACGTGTCACAACAATGCCGAAACACCTGTCCGTTAAATCTGACTCAGAGCTCCTGTTTCCGTGGGTTTTAGTGGACATCAAACGTCTCTTTGGATCAAAATGACTCTTACGTCGGTGGAGTTTGGCTCCGACCCGTGAAGCCGTTAGCACCGAGCTGCAGCCGCTGCAGGCTGCCCGGGCACCGCGGGCTAGCGAGGCCGGCAGATGACACACATGCTAATCAAGACACAGTGATCGATGTGATCGATAAACTCCATCAGCACGTACCCATCCCGCTTCCACGGCCGCTCACCCGCTCGCTTTACAGCTCCGCTCTGAAACCAGGGTTAGCCTCGGGAGCTAACCGCTAAGTGGTGTTTACAGTCCGGCTAACCGCGGCCCCGCCTCCTCACCGGAAGTTAACGGCCCGTCAGAAGTCACGCTTCCGGCTTCACATGCACATGTAATAAATCAAATAAAAATAAGTTCTACATACAGTCAATGTCCAACCGTGGACCAATCAATGAGAGGAAATGATCAGTTAGCAGCTGTTAGCATCAACGAATACAACAGAAGGTCAGGAACATCAGTCACCACGCTCATCAGTTAACCCAGGAGCTACCTGCAGAGTTAAAGAGACAGTGAAGTGAGAGGGTGACCTCTCACCTGGTTTGACACAGGCAGCCAGGTGTAATCCCCCCCCCCTCCTCCTCCTCCTGAGGTCCAGTAAATGGATTAACTGGGTTTGTGTGAGAGCAGCACAGAAAGCAAGAAGGCACACAACGAGCAACAATAACGGAGGTGGAGGTGGAGAAGAAGAAAGAGAAGAAGAAAGAGAAGAAGAGAAGAAGGAGAAGGGCCTTGGAGGTGGATGCTGTGGAAGAGCTGGAGGTCGAACCTTATCTTTCTGTATTTCTGGATGTGTGTGGAGCAGAGAGATCGACAGTCAAGACTGGATTTGTGGATCTGCTGCTCAGATAATCCATCCATCCATCCATCCATCCATCCATCCATGCATCCATGCATCGCTCCTTCATCCGTCCCTCCTCCTCTCCAACTGCTGAACTGACTGTGCTGTAACTACCTGCTAATAACTCACAGTTTACTGTCGTCAGTGTGGAGCTTCTCTGACTCTTATCGTTGAGATTCAGCCTGGTGTCTGAGATTCACACAGGCTCTGTGGATGTTGTTTAGCCTAGCTGCTAACACAGCCTGGCTCTAGTCTGGCCTGGTTTGAGCTTTAAGTTAGCTTGGCTGAAACTGAGCTTTGCTGCAAATTGACCTGGTTGGAAATTAGCTGAGCTGAAATTTAGCACATTCAATGAAGATGGAAAGATTAAGTTTGAGTATGATCTAGCATGGCGGTAAGCTAGCTAACATAGCTGCAACTGATCCCAAATTACATTTAGCCTGGTGGTGATTTTGTGTGGTTAAGATTTAGTTTAGCTAAGTTTAGCCTGTTCGGCTCAATGGAGGAATAACTTCTCTGACCGACTGAATACTTCTGCAGAGCTGACACTGAACTGGACTTGTTAGCTGGTTCATCTAATATTAAAGTATCATTAGCTTCAGTTAGCCACGTATATACAAAATGGATTCAGACCGAGAAGAAGTGGAGGTGTTTTCAGAAACAGAGGAACCGAGTTCCCTGAGACAAGAGGAGGAAGAAGAGGGAGAAGAGGAAGAAGAGGAGGAGGACGAAAACGAGGAGGAGGATGCTCGGATCTTCAACGCCTGGATGCAACAGTACAGGGGAGGCAATCAGCAGGAGAAGATAGGAGAGGAGGAGGAGGAGGAGGAAGGGGAGGCAGGAGGACGGAGAGCTGAAAGCAGGAGCAGTCTGGATCCTCCGGTCCGGATGAGGACGGACCGCCGGGCGTCGCTGCCGTGTCCGGTGAGAGGAACCAGCAGCAGGAGGTTCTCCACAGCTGGTTATGGCAGTGCTAGCAGCAGGCTAATGTTAGCTCAGTTGGCCTGAACTGGTCCAGTTGGGCGTTACAGGCCTCTCAAAGCCACTAATGAGGATTACAGACTCATAGTCTTGTTTATTTTTGCCAGTGTTGATGGGATTTTTGGATCAGTGAGACACTGCGCTCCGACAATCCAGTTATCAAAGCGTCTGATGAATGAACGTCTGATTTAATGTCACTGAAGCTGTTTTTAAAGCTGCTCTATAAATAACCTGAGGAGGAGGAGTCCAGTTCATCCTCCACATTAACTAGTCCCTCTCTCTCTCTCTCTCTCTCCAGACTACTCTCTCGTCCATGCAGCTGTCTCGCCTCCACTCGTCCACCCGGGCTCCGGTGACGGCGAGAGTCCTGCTGCGTCGCTCCTCCTCCCGCCGCCTGCTGCCCTCGCCGCAGGAGGCCGCCACCCCCATGTCTGTCCCCCCTGGCGAGCGGAGACCCTCCCTTATACCCACAATCCCAGAGGCCATGGTGCACGAGAGGAGGGCCCAGTTCAGGAGACGCAACGTGATGTCACTGGTGGGTAAAACTGGACAAGTGTGAAAACTGATGTGTGAGTGCGCGTGACTTTAAACTGAGTGTGTGTGTGTTGTGTTCCAGAGCGATGCTGACAGTGTGTGTCTGATCTGTCACAACGACTTAAATCGAGGAACCGGCGGCACCAGAGAGCTGCAGTGCACACACACCTTCCACAAAGAGGTAACACACACACCAACACACTCACACACACACACACTCACACACACAGATGAATTATGTTGTTGCAGAGCTGGACATTGAGACTCACCCTCCCTCTCCTCCTCTGTGCAGTGTATAGAGGAGTGGCTGTGGAGAAAACAGTCCTGCCCCACGTGTCACGTTCAGGTGTCCATGCCACAGCCCGTTTACTGGAGCTCCACCAGAGTCAAAGTCCCATAGGACAGACAGCAGGTCCGTGAGTGTGGAGCACCGTGTGGTCCCGAGCTCCTGATCCAGAGAGGATGGTGACATCAGCAGGAGAAGACAGTGACATCACAAACACATTCATATATGTCATAAGAAGAGGAAGCACTGAGAAACCAAACACTAACATTGCAACAGCCAAGTATAAAGCTAATACACAACCACAGTAACCTCACCCATGTGTGTGTGATGAGTGTGTTCTAGCTACACGTTTAGCAGCATCATGATGATTTTTAAATAAAGTTTGATTGTGGGGAAAAAAACAAACTCAAATTCTTGACTGAAAATCAAAATGAAGTGCAGCAGAGTTATGTCAGGTAAACATAATGATGCTACTGGGAGGCGTTCAAATGCCAGCAAACAAAATATCATCAAGGAGAAACACCTCTGTGATGACAGGTAAAGAAAAGTCAGACTTCTGGTCAAGTATCTAACGCAGTCAAAGTACAGCAGACAAGTGTGAACACCTGCTGTGGGCAAACAGCGCCTCCTTCACGGTCATTGTGGCCGGACGTGGTACTGCAAGCGGAAGTGCCGCACCTGTTGATGCGCTGACTGACTCTTCTTCTTCTGCTGCGGCTCTTCGCTCACCTGAGGCTCCAAACGCCTGAGAAGCTCCTGGACCCTCGGCAGGTGTGCGCGGTGATGGACAAGTTAAAGAGGGTGCTGAGCGGACAGGAGGATGGAAACACCGCGGACGGATCCGGCATCCTGGAGGTGATCGGCTGTTAGCATCACTGTTGTTTTTAGCCTGTTAGCTCCGCAGCATCTGAGTTTACACAGAACAGATAACGGGTTAAAGTCTCCAACCACACCTGTTGATGTCAGGTGAAGTGATGAGCGGCTGAGTCCTTCTACATCTGTCATTAAACCATCAGTACACAGATAATAACTAATACTGAAGTTAATCAGCTGTCAATGATCAAAGAAAACAACAACCACCCAGCCGCTGCAGCTTCTGATGTGATTACCTCCTGGAGCAGAGCTAGTAATCAATAACTGATCTACTGTATCACTCACATGAATGATCTGTCTGATCCTTAATCTAACATTAGCACGTGATGATTATTGTGTTCATCTTACATTATAATGATCCACAGCTTCTTCTAACGTCAGGGACATTAACACAGTTGTAATTACTGTGACATAAAAACTACACTTCCTGTATCGAGGGTGAGAGGTCTGAGGCCACGCCCCTACAGGTACCACAGGTGTAGTCCACTCACCTGGGGCAGGTGACTGTTTGATCAGCAGTCTGATCTGGAACCAGCTCTGTGGATTAGCCTGGAGCTGCCTCTCCTCCTCTCTGTCTGTGTGAGAACACCTGAGCTCACCTGTTGGATCAGAGTGTTTATCCATGTAAACCACCTGTTTCCATAGCAACCCAGATCCACTTTGTTGATAAGGTCTTTGCCTGGTTGGTTCAGTGTCGGCCTGTAGAGCCACAGCTGCAAAGTTAATTTTTCACAACATGAACAACCTGTGGAGCTGTCACCTTGACGACAATGATGTCATGTGTGCAGAGAGCCAATCAGGCATCCACCTTGGCCTGGGGGACCAGGATGAAGGGCTTTGTGATCTGCTTCGCCCTCGGTGTGATCTGCTCTGTTCTGGTGAGTCCCCTCAGTGATGCAACACCGTCCGTTTCCATGGCAACAACATCTCTCTTTTGCCTGTCTGTGTCCACGACAACAGTCCTTTCCTTTCCTATTGTTACATTCTCTCTGTCTTTTGTCTGTCTGTATCCATGGCAACAGACTGTATGTCTCTCTACTCGTTTCTATGGTCAGTCTGTTACTCTGGTGATGGTACTGTGGTTTCTCTTGTCGTGTCCTTGGTAACACAGCTTGTTTCTCTCTGTCTCTATGGTAACAGCCCTTCTCCTCTTGCTGTCTGTAGCCAAGGTAACAGCATATC